>KZ505954.1:385649-402095 GCA_002844005.1 Limosa lapponica baueri | reverse complement strand
TTGTTGTTTCATGAGGTGCTTTCAGTTTAAGTGCTCATATTGTTTCCTGCAGGTGTGACCCAATTACTTTGGTAGTCTGTAAGAAACATCCCACAATGGAAACAATTGGAAGTAGTTTGACTTCAGTAGGGTCTGGGAGATAATGTGGTGTCTTCCTTAAAGTGTCACCGATAGTGAAAAGCAGCTTCCAAGACATAGAGGTGAAAATAAAATACCAGATGATGATACAGCAGATAGTGACAACAAAGACACGCATAGCATCTTTAATCAGGGACTGGGTTTGATCGAACTTTTATAATAAAATGTTTGCTTGTTTCATATGGGTCTCACAGCACTGACAATTGCGTTGCTCTGTTCCACTGTACATTGTTGCCTACCTGGTTTGGCAGGATCTGAGATTTATGTTGAAACAGGTCACTAAATTTTGTGTGTCATGGGGAAGAGGTTAGGTCAGGAGTACTCTTCCTGATTCTACTTTTAGAGGGGGAGATATTAAATCATGTTCATTCAGAAGGAACTCTCATTCTGTTGGGTACAAGGGAATAATACTGGTCATCCTGGAGTGTATTGTCCTGGGACAAAACGTGGCTGTCAGCCAAGGACATAGTTGCTCAAGTGTTTAGACTGTGATACTTAGTTTTTGTGATATTTTAACATTTACTAGTAGAAGGAAAAATAGCACACAAAAACTTTGGGGGTTTTTAATCTTATAGTCATTCAAATATTATATGTTTGTATACTTAAATAATTGTTTCAGATCTCATCCTTTCATTGTGCTGACACATATATTGGAATGTTTAAAACTTCTTTCAGCTGTGTACAAACTAAGCAGAAATATTAAAAGCATTTAATTGCTATTGATTAAAGAGGGCAAAAATACTTCTGTGTTTGGTGCTGAAATTTAAGTGTGGAGCTTTTGTGTACTTTTAATTAGCAAAGGTAGAACAGACCTGTTCTTACATTAGTACTTGAATGATGGCCAGGCCTGAAGTATACACAGTATTGACTGTTGTTCTCAGAATGTCTAACCTACTTCAGAGAGCAAGCTGCTACTCAGGGGGTCTCTCTTTTTTACCCTCAGTACTTTGATAGCTTGTTCTGTCTTGTTGAAATAAGCAGTTCTCAAAGATGGAGTATCAGCACTATAAAAAGTTAAGAAGGAAATTTACCTGGATGGGGTTTATCACCACATTAAATGGGCAAGTGATACCTCCTTTTCCTGTCCCAGCCCGGCACTTTGTGAATGAGGCAGTCAGGGAGTTTACTTTGAGTACAACCCTGCATCCAAGTAACCTTTTATATGAAGCTTTCATCAAAACATTTTTGGTGAGACTTGACAGCATGGCCCAAATTTTCCATTAGATACCTATTAGATAACTGCCTACAAATTGCAGCTTCTGAAACCTTTTCTGGTGGACTGAGGTTAGATGTATTGTGAGGTACAAACTACATTTTCCATGTAGTTCAACCATTCAGCTAGCGTCCTTTAAAAGAATAATGAAGAGCGTTAATGTAAGCCTTTGAATGTCCTGTACTGTAAACCCTTGAAAAAGAGGCAGCTCACTGTAGGATTAGAACTGGAGGCTTGATAACTAGATTGAAGGCTGAGTGTAGACATTCAACGAACACGTAGTAAAAATTATACAATTTTATCTGTGAACTAAGACAAAAATACATAAAGAACATAAAAGCTGAGTTAAGGCTGGAAAAAAATGAATATTAAGAAGTGAAGGACTTGCGGTGGATTACTGCTATCTACAATCCAAATTTTAAGATAACACAATAACCAGTTCGAATGTGCCATTGTATTAATAACTGATCTGGTGTATTTGATTCATTACATCCTGATTTATTCTCATATAACATAAGAACTGAATGTGAAATTAACTTGCAGATAATTGGCACTGGCAATTTCCTGCACTGCCATGTGACTAAGGTGATCAGATACAAAAGCTTTGCAAGCAAGTACATTTTAGAATATTAAACAATCTCATTATTATGCACAGGATCTCACAACTGGGAAGCTGCAATCATTTTGACAATTTAGTAAGAATACAGTGAAAGCTAAATCTTGGCTATGAAGTGAAGAATTTTTTTTTTTTACTTTCTTTATAAAATGGTTTTAATTTATAATAGCTTTGAAAATCAAGTCACTTCCTGAAGTCAGCTTCTTTGTGTAAATATAGACAACCACAGAAGTAAATCAGCAGAGCATTTTGGAGAATTGTAAAATTACTTGTTTGTAACAGCAGAGGATCTGTTCCAAAGTTCCTTGCTTAGGAAGAGAGTGGATGGAATGTTTAATGAATTTTTTATTCCTTTCTTTTTTCTATCATCCTCAATCTATAGTCTTCATTTTCAAATCTTACATTTACTGCCATTGGAATGTCAATAGGGAGATTCTTTTCATTTATATGGCTACTATCTGTGGTTTTCCATGGTATTATAAATGATGAAGCAAAAGTAGAATAAAAGTATTTTTATGTTTGTATTTTTTTCTAAACCAATTTCCTCCAAGGTTGTACAGACATATTTTATTGTCCTGTGGCTAAACTATTGTAATTTTAATAGAAAGAATTATAATAGTATTCTTTCTTTATTTGGAAATGTCAACAATTAGTTAATGCATTCTTGATGAAAACTTTGTATACAGTGTTTACAAGCTAACAGATTTTCCATTTACATATGTCTGAACAGGTAATGTGGGTATGTAACCTGTGCCGAAAACAACAAGAAATCCTCACAAAATCAGGAGCCTGGTTCTATAACAGTGGATCAAATGCACCACAGCAGCCTGACCAAGAAGGTACTAGAGGTCTGCGGAACGAGGAGGCACCTCAAGAGAAAAAAGCAAAGCTGCAGGAGCATTCACAGTACCAAGGACCATCAGGTGATGTATCCACACAAGTTTTGGACAAAAACAGATCTCAAGGGCTCACAAGACAAGACTCAATTAAGAATGGTTCAGGAGTAAAGCATCAAGTAACAAGTGACACAACATCAGACAGGTAAGGAAGTATTTAATTTTTATACTGATACGATCTGCTGAATTTATGCTACAAATTTTATATTATTTTTTAAAGTTCTATCTTATTTTTTAAAGTTCTATCTTATTTTTATTCTGTAGCCTATAAAATCCAGTGCACTTTTTGAAACAATCCTAAGCAGCAGCAGCTGAGGAGTCTCTTATTGTATTCAGATGGTCGTGGACAATATATGTTCTTCATTCCTTCTCATTTAAAAAAAAACAACCACAGACAATGGGTGTGTGACTGAGGTTGTCCATGTGCTTGCAACTTTGTCGAATCATAGTCACTGTGCTGTACAGAATGTTAACCATATTTGCACTGGAGGATCCCGTGTTAGATTACTTTCAGTAATTGACCATCTTGTATTTGACATTGTTTGAGGTGAGACTAGCATAATTTGTGTCACATGGAGATTTTATGCTAAGGGCAGTTGAGAAGTAACCATATATAGTAGCTTTCACAGATTTAACCTTGTGAACAGAGTATAGGTGTTGATGTGTTGTAACGCTAGACTCCCTGAAAACTGCCAAATGATGTGAATCAAAGAAATGCAAAATATTACTCCATGTAATCCATGGGCTCAGAAGGTCCATTCTGAGGTGTGCTGTGTCCAGATGGTAGATTTGTGCTTGTATACAATTCAGCTCTTCGATTTGCGCTATCCAATTTCGCATTAATTCTGGATTATATGAAAGGATCCTTTTTATTTTATTTTGATCATAGGTATTCATGTACTCTATTGTTTCCAAGACCTATGCTACTCATAATTCAATAGATTATGTTTTCTTTCTAGTGACACAATTATTTGAATAGGCATAATCTTTTCTCAGTCATTTTGTAGCAGGCAATCAGCTTGTGAAATGGTTGATTTCTTCATTCCAAGCTTAAGCCAAAGCAAATGTTTATAATGTCCTATTAAAATGTATATAACATCCTAATAACAAAAGCCAGGGAACAGGGAACCTTAATGCTGATACAAAGCTTTTTTATGTGTCATTCTGTTTGCCTGAATTGTTAGATCTTTAGGTGGTGTTGCAGTGCCTGAGTTGTAACATAATTATTTTTCTTGCTCATAGAAGGATCCATTGTAAAGTCATTTTAGTCATTTTCCACGTATGAATTCAGTGTTTTAAACTGTAAATCTTTTGTGACATTCTAGAGGTGTTGCTTCACAAACCTCATTTCTATATACCTGGCATTTCACAATCCTTTTTAACACATGCATCTTCCCAGTGCAAGGTGATGATGACATAACTATTTCTAATCTAGTGAAATGATGTTATGTAGTTCAGGTAGATGGGAATAAATGAGTGTTCTGTTGTTTCTGTTGGTTTTTTTTTTTTCTTTTTCCCTAGTCCCTCCTGTATGAATCCAAAATGTTTTCCAAAATTTGAAAGTGTTAACTTTGAGTTTACAATATATATTTGTCATGCATTCTATTACTGTAAGAAAAGCTCTCCTCAAAGACAGTTTTCATGAGATTCAATGCAAAAAAAAAAAAAAAAAAAAAAAAAAACTGTGAGAAAGTTTGCTGAGTCAATTTATCATTGCTGCATCAGAGGGTGAGCCATGTCAAAAAAAGAGAATTGATTCTTGGTATCTGTAAAAATCACAATCTGTAAGATCGTGATTTGGAGCAAGACTAATGAATAAAGCTGCCTGAACCCTTTTCAGATTCACTGTAAGGGTATGAGATTAAATCATAAAAACCAGAAAGGAAACAACAAATTGAGAGAGTGAGCAGCTGCAGAGTTGCACAACAGCAGTATTTATTTTCCAGGCCAGCAGACACAGATAAAATATATCCTGCTTCCCTCCTCTTTCCCTTCTCCTTTCAAAGATATATATGTATATTTTTTTTTTCAGAGGTTCTTTTTCTATCATCCCTTTTCTTTTATCTCAGGAAAAAAGAGGATTTATGTAGTGGTTTCCACACACTATAGTGGGTTTGGAAAATGCATTTTGTTCTGGGTAAGAGCAAACAAAACTGCTGAGGCTACTTGGGTCTGAAGATGCAGGTTTTGTGCGTATATTCCATATGGAATGTATACATGTGTATGTAAAGGTTTTCTTCTATTGCGTTACCAATGGCAGTAGAATTAAAATGGTCCCCTGTGTCCCTTTGCTTCCGTTCTTGGAAGGAGTGCCAGTATGAGTTGGCAGCGTAGGCTCTTTCCTTTGGGACTGCAGTTGGGGATGTCAGGGTGTGAACAGAGAGAAAAAAGAGACCAAAATAAGAGGGAAGAGGAGGAGAGAGGAACAAGCAGGCATAAGCTAGCTGAGAAACATCAAAGAGCAGCATGAATTAAATAAATGAAAATGTGTGTCCATCTGTTTCATGTTATATCTTTTTCAAATGTCTCTTCTTTAATTCCTGGATTATGAACAACTGATACTGAGAACAGCACTGATGGTAGTTTATTGCAATTTTAAACCTGACAATGTAATGTTACAGAATCAGTCAATTACATTTCTTTCTGAAAGGCTGAAAACTGGCCATTTCCCAAGATTATTACTATTTTTCTTCTGCAACAGTTATGACACAGCACTATAGTGCAGCCTCTGATTTGGTTTGTTTCTATTTCTGAGTTTCTGAGTTGAGAGATCTTTAGTCCAGGTATCTAAAGCATACAATATTTACTTGGATCTGTGGAAACTAAGCTTATTTGAAAGCAATCTCAAGTAAAATAGAGACATTTAAACTTTTTTACCTATGTTTTTCTACCTGCTAACATATTTAAAGGAAGTGAGAAATATTAAAAGAATTGTGTAGAGACAGTGTTTAAAATAAGGGAGTTGGGATCCAGGAGTCAGACTGACATTGCTATGCACAGATTGTTTGTGTTCAGAAGTATCCGTTAAGGACAACAGTGTCTCTAAGTTTTTTAGAATTCTTTCTGTAAGAATTAGCTGACATGAATTTATTTTTTTTAACATTTTGACCACCACAGTAGGAAAAAACCGCAATTGTTGAGAAAGCATAATGATATTCTTTCACTTCATGAATAAGTCTAATACTTTGTACAAGTATTTTCAGGTTGAGTTTAAAATTGAATCAATATTCTCTTCCATGCGTGACTGCAAAGAGCTGTCACTAGCTTTCCGTGGTGCTAGAACAGGATGCAAAATTTGGGCAGTAGAGGTACCTTACAGTATTTTTAACATATTAACTAAAGATTTAAGATTTATGGGATTTGAACTGCATCCAAATAAGTTCTTATCTTCCTCTTCCTGCTCCTGTTCCAGCATTTTTCACCACTCTGATAGTCAGTCCTTGGAGCTGTAATGTGAAACCAATGTCAATCTGAAAACTGTAGTCTTGGCAGTTTTTGTTTCTTGTGCTGTCGATCTGTTTCACTGTATGCTGTGTATTATTCTTGAGGTAATAACTTAGAACAAACAAGTTAGTTTCTTCTTTACAGAACTCCTCTTTTAATTATTTAATTCTGCTACGTATAGGTTTAGGGGTGTGGATCAACATTTCATGGCTATTCCAGTTTTTGGGTAGAAAATAAAGCTACGCGTATCTGCTTTCTCAATCTGGAATGGCATAAAAAGGAGATTAATATTAGCTATGGCCAGAGGAAGCAATATAAATTTATGGGAAGGGAAAATGCAGTATTTAGTTATTGAAAAGAAGTACATTGGGTCCAAGAAAGTCAGAAATCCTTGAGTGCAGAAGTTTTAATGAAATAATTAGACGCTTATGACAGGCTTATGCTGCACCTACTTATGAGGATGAGTAAAGTGTTTGGTACCATCTGTAACGTCTACATGCAGAGTCTCTCTAAGAAGTTTCTGAATGGTACTGACATTGTCTATTAACAGCCCAAACTACCTATTGTGAATAATACTATGTTTTTACCTGTTATTAATAACTTACAATGGATTATAGCATCTCTATTCTAACTTCTGGAAAAGAGAGGGAGCTTTTTCTCTCCCTCTTTTTATTTGCAGAACTGAGGCTGCTTCTTCTGAGAAACAAAACTACTTGTACAATTCTAATGTCAGTTTTGTGGGTCTCCCACTCGTGAATAGTGACAATGCTAACACAACATTCAGGACATGTGCAGCCGCACTGCGACTGAAGTGTGGTTTTTCTGAGATGTGCATTGCTTCCCTCCCTCCACTTTTATTTCCCCCAGTGTAGCAGAACAACCAATGACCTAGTTGTTTCTAATTTTTTCCTGGTGAAGATTAAAAGAAAGAGTTTGGGTTTGGTTTTTTTTTTTTTGTTTGTTTTAAAGCTAGCCTTTATCTAGCTGTAGAATCTGTTCTGAGTAGTGTTGGGCCTCTGACTGACGGTAGGTACAATTTGGGATCCTTTTTTAAGGGAAAAGTAATCTGTTTGGAGAAGAGAGAAAGGGAAGAGGAAACTTCCCTAACTGCAGCAGAACTAACCTACCTCAAAAAACACTCTGAAACTGCTGTGTTTCTTTTTCAAACATTAAAGAGCATTAACATTAAACATTAAGCATTAAGCAAATAACAAAGAGATTTAATTCCAGCTTTAAGTGACAATCTGAACACAGCAGCAGTGAACAAATCTCATGTTGGTTTTAGGGAATTTTATTTTCACAATTTACTGTAAAGTGCCTTTTCAAAAATAATTCCATTGCAACATGATGTTTGTATTTTGCTTATTGTTACTGATTAATTGTTTTTTTTTCTTAATTAAGCTATTTGTTGCATACTGCATGCTGAAAACTAGCACTGACTATTCGTCTTTTCTTGCTCTTATGCAGAATGAGCTCAGGGAAATCTTGATGATATTTGGTATCTTTGAAGCAGAGTTTGGCCTTCAATTGCAGTGTTACACTTCTATGTATCACATGTATGTTTTTAAGCATGCTAAAAGACCATTAATAATCTAAATCTGTAAACACAGATCTCAGCTGTATCAGAATACTGAACGTTTTTTATTAAGTGCTAACTACAGCTAATATTTATGGAATTAAATGTAGTTTTCCTTTTAGCTAAATTAACCCTGAAAGACAGCTATACCAGAAAAAAATTGAGGGTTGTAACATTTTAAATTTTTTAAATAATGAGGCTGTTACCTTTCTGGGTTGACCATGTCTTCTGTTTTGTTGACCTTGCACAAACATGAACGTTAGAGTTCACTGTGTGTTCATAATCCTTAGCTGTGCTGTGCACTGTTCTTTGGAGGCTAATTTCTTTTCAGAAGTATAAATAACAGGTTTTGTTTGAATTTCATATTTAGAAAATCAGTGTGTAAAGGTGAATAAGTTACATCTGTGGAGTGCAGCCAAGAGAAATGGTTAACATTTAATACCGCACTCTGCTAACTCAAGTTTGTAGTTTCTGGCAGCAAAGTGGTTCTGGAATTTGCAGGAGGCAATTCAATGTATGACCTTTTATTTTCATACTTTTACCATACCCATATAGACTGAATTAAAATAAAAAAGGAGAATGAATAATTGTTACTGGTACAAATTCTTTCTTTGGCTCTCTCTTTGTGCCTCTAGAAGTCACAAACGATAAAACAATCACTTCTGTAGTGCAATTTAGTTGTCATTTATCTTTTACATGGCAAATTTAATAATTTTAGTAAATGTGAGATCTGAGGAAAAAATATAACTAAGAAGTGAATGTAATAGGATGAGGGTGACTATATTTTCATAATTAAAAATTACATTATTGAACAATACCATTTTGTTTTCTACTTGGTCATTAGCATGATTATTATGTTCCTTTTTCTGCCCCTTTTTCAAGCCAGATCCTGGTTTGTCCCTTTGTGTACTCTGGAATATATTTATCTATAAAATTATGTATTTATTTTATTAGCTCATTTTCATCATCTCTTTCTCACTGGTGTGAGCTGAATACTAAAAGGGTGGGTGTCAAGAGGATGGGGCCAGTCTTTTTTCAGTGGTGCCCAGTGACAGGACAAGAGGTAACGGGCACAAACTTGAACATAAGAAGTTCCATCTCCAGATGAGGAGGAACTTCTTTACTTTGAGGTTGGCAAAGCCTGGGAACAGGCTGCCCGGAGAGGTGGTGGAGTCTCTGTCTCTGGAGACATTCAAAACCCGCGTGGACATTTTCCTGTGCAACCTGCTCTAGGTGGACCTGCTTTGGCAGGGGCGTCGGACTAGATGATCTACAGAGGTCCCTTCCAACCCCATATCATTCTGTGATTCTGTGAGTTCTTACAAAACTCTGGCTAGACACTGGAAGTGTTTTCAAAGATATACCCATGGTATTCCTTCACTTCAGACATTCTTTTCTTCTCTAACCCAGTTCTTTTTCTTTCCACGAGCTCTAGCTCACCTCTTTTCCTCAATTTCCAACAATTTTGCAAATGTTCATAAGTGTCCTTTCAGATTTGTGGTAAAGTAAGTGGATGCTTCTCTCTTAAATTTTGAGAAATCTTGATTATGTGCCTTTCAGTGAAAATGGGCCTCACCACGTTCTTTACTAACCAAAAGGAAGAAAGGCACAGACATTTCAAAGGAATAGTTACCCGTTTCAGCAAAGTAGTGCAGTACAATGTCATTTCAAGTTAAGTAGAAAATGTAGGTGACCTGAAGTCAGTGACTCTTAACTTAAAGCAGAGTTTTAAAATCCAAGGTAGTATTTATGTATGATATGCAGTGGATTGTGTATATGCAACTTGTTCTGACATCTCTGCATGTGCAGCACTGTGCCCTGTAATCATGCCCTGGTGTTTCAGGAAGTGACACCAGAAAGAGCCCATTTCTGCAGCACTGGGCTTTCTGGAAATGCTGTTAGGGGCTCCAGTAAGTGTATCATCTTCATAGAATAACAGGAGGTTAAGTTGCTCCAAACACAGTTTTCCCAATTTCTGGTCCAGTGTTTTGTCAGCTGATACTACATGCTTGAACGGGTCCCTTTGTGTAGTTTATCTGCCGAAGTAAGTTTTTACTATGCAGCTTGTAGTAGGATTAACCATGAACTTTGATACAGTGGCGTTGGTCAGGGTTCGGTACTGGCACTGGTGCTGTTTAACTCGTTTTGTGACATGGATGTTGAGATTGAGTGCACCTCAGCAAGTTTGCTGATGATACCAAGCTATGTGGTGCAGTAGACACACTGAAGGGAAGGGATACCATCCAGAGGGACCTGGATACGCTTGAGAGTTGGCCCTGTGCGAACCTCATGAAGTTCAACAAGGCCAAGTGCAAGGTCCTGCATGTAGGTCAGGAAAATCCCAAGCACAAATACAGGTTGGGCAGAGAAATGAATTGAGAGCAGCCCTGAGGAGAAGGACTTGGGGGTGTTGGTTGATGAGAAGCTCAACATGAGCTGGTAATGTGTGCTCACAGCCCAGAAAGCCAACTGTATCCTGGGCTGCATCAAAAGAAGTGTGGCCAGCAGGTCGAGGAAGGTGATTCTGCCGCTCCCCTCCACTCTTGTGAGACCCCACCTGGAGTACTACGTCCAGCTCTGGGGCCCCCAACATAAGAAGGACATGGACCTGTTGGAGTGGGTCCAGAGGAGGGCCACAAAGATGATCAGAGGGCTGGAGCACCTCTCCTGTGAAGACAGGCTGAGAGAGTTGGGGTTGTTCAGCCTGGAGAAGAGAGGGCTTCAGGGAGACCTTATAATGGCCTTCCAGTACATTGAAGGGGGCTACAGGAGAGATGGGGAAGGACTCTATCAGGGAGTGTAGTGATAGGATGAGGGGTAATGGTATTAAACTGGAAGAGTTTATCTAATAAATATCTAGAGATATTTATATCTAAAGAGAAATATCTAATTTAGATTATATATTAGGAAGAAATTCTTTACTGTGAGGGTGGTGAGGCTGCTCAGAGAGGTTGTGGAAGCCCCATCCCTGGAAGTGTTCAAGGATAGGTTGGATGGGGCTTTGAGCAATCTGGTCTAGTGGGAGGTGTCCCTGCCCATGGCAGGGGAGTTGGAACTAGGTGATCTTTAATGTCCCTTCCAACTCTAACCATTCTATGATTGGATGATTCTATGAAAACCCATTTGCTTTGGCAAAAAGAAAACAGCAAGGACAACACTTCTTATGATAATATTTTGACAGAAAGCAATGCATTTTAGCTGCAAGAGGTTTCATTCTGTAATGACTTAGTGAAAATCCTTAGCTGGACTTTAAATGACAGCCTTTCTTGATGTTCATTTAAAAAATAATAAAAAAATAGCTATCAAGGCAGACAAGATTAAAGCAGAAAATGTCTAGTTTTCTTTGTAATTCCAAATAAACTGGGAAGCTTCAGAAGGACATTGCATTCTAAAGTTCCAAATCAGTGCACAAACCCAATTTTTTTTCACAGAGGTAGATTAATTTTAATTAAATCTTGTTGACTCTGGCATGAGGTGCTGGGCTGACAAAAAAGGACCTGCCTTAGTTGTATCTTTATGCTCCAGTTAGAACTTGAGAAATCCTTTAAGCTAGAAGAGGAATTGCAGTTAGTTCAACAATCTCAGCTCTTGAATAGAAAAAGTTTGACAACTCAACAGTTAGTTCAGCAATTTCACCTCTTCATGATGCTGAGATAATTGCATTTTATTCCTAGAATGGACATCTAATGATTCATCTTCCTGTACCATTCATTAACAGGGACTGGAACAAAAAGGAATTCTTGAAAGAAACCCAGTTTAACTTGTGTTTCCATTCCTTAGAAAACTTATATTTTGGGTGTTTCCTATGTCTTGTCGATCGACTAAATATGATTGGAGAATTTATTTTCATTTAGAAAATATATATCAATATTTAAAGCAAGAAATTGGATCTTTGAATACTGTAAAGTTCAAAGCAAAAATAATTTAATTGCTACTCAGTAGATTTTTTTTTGGATGCAGAGATTCTTCCCTGAACAAGAATATCAATTATGAAGACCCTGACAATTGGAGAAGGAAAAGAGGAAGCTATGTCATTAAATAATAGAAAAGGGAGGAATATTGAGACTCATTCAAAACAAACTCTGGAGCTTTGGATATTAATGCAATGTAGTACTGTCTCAGCTTCTCCTCCTCAACAAACTTGTTTTGGATGATGATGTGCTACATTGCGTTAATGACTGATGCGCTGGTGCAGATCAGGACCATTCATTCTTACCTACCTCTTTGCTCCTCCTTCAAGTACTTAAGAACGCTTATGAGAATGCTTGTGTCCCATTTGTAGATACTCACAAAAGCTGTCAATTAGTTTCAGAGTTAAGCCCAGTGAAGCTAACTAAACCAGATGTCCCTCAAGACAAGCATTTTAAATTTCATGCTCTGTGTGGCATATGGGTACTTCTTTCAGAAGCATTTATCTCTGAAAATGAGATTTATTTGGAAATTTATACTGTGATATATCACCAATATCATGAAGCCTTACAGTTAAGATAACAATCAATTATGAAATTAACCCTAACCCCCTCCCCAAAGCTTTTAATGAAATAGCCAGTACTGCCTTTACTCCACTAACGTAAGACTGCAGTATTAAATGGAAATCTTTCCAAAGTAAAATATTTGCACTGCCTTAATGCTTATAAAACCCAGGCTCTGTGACACTGTCAAAGGAAATGAATTCCAGAAGTGTATGATCATCAGGAAAATATTCTTCTGGTATTTCAATCAGCTGAAGATAGGAGCAACCCAGGAGACCATAAATCTTATAATGACATGAAAGGAAGATAAATTAGTCTCTTTGAACTCGTTCCCAAGATATGGAAGGCTCCAACTTTTATCCAGTGTACTGAACAGCAGAAATTAATAAACAATCCAGTGCATAGATGTGTTCTCCTAGCTCCTGTTTCACAAAATTAAAAGGCTAATCTTAATCTTACTGTCATTTGGAGAACTATCTATCTTCTAGTTTACACATATATTAGCCTTTTTTTCCATCACAGATCACCTGGTCACATTGACACCCAACACAAGTTTGGAGGCCTTTAAAGGTCCAAATCAGTCATCTGAAAGTAGAGATACTACAATAAATTTCTTAAGATATTTTCCAGGTGACTAAAAGGAATTTCTAAAATTAATTAAACTCCCCAGTTCACAGGGAACGAGAACCAATTTCTGCAACCTATAACAGCCATGGACTTCAAGATCAATGTAACTGTTACTTTCTTTACATCATAAGGAGCTTTATGATCAGCCTGCTCACCCAAAGAAGTGTTTGTGTAAAGGATGTCATCCGAATAGGATAATAACTGTGTATTTCACAGAGAGATCTCTCTACTCAAGTGCATATATTGAAATTATTGCTTTGCCAGGTGCATTTACGTTGTTGGTAATCATCAGTGGACTGTTGTAAGATTTAATTTTTGCTGTCTGCTTTGTGGTAATCATGTCCTCTCTTAAAGTGGTATAATTTGGTGAATAAGCGAGTAAGTACAAGTAAGTAAAAAGCCCTGAGGAAATCAACTTTCACCTTGAATACGTTGTCCTGGGGCGGAGAGAAAAGACAGATGTCTGAAAACTGTTAGTGCGTGCACTTTCATCTTCTGTTTTTAGTATTTTACGTTATTAATCATGCGTAATACTTTGTTAGTAATATTTTAAATCACCTTTTGTTTTTTTTGAAAGGTGACAAATTACAACTTTTAATGAAAGTGAAGAACAGAAGTCTCTTTTGTAGCAGATGAAGTTTTCAATGAATTGTTTCAAAATCAATCAAATCTGTGTTCTAGGCCAGCACTTCTTGACTAGTGAGGCACATCTCATTGGTGAACCATCCAGAACTGCAAATGAGGCATAAAGCAGGATTCATGTACTGTAATGAGGTGCAAAGAAATATCAATTGATTGTGAGTCAGCTTAAGGTAAAATTGGTTGAAATATACTTTAAACTACACGTTCTGCAAGGTGCAGCATCTACTGCCTCCTGTATCTATTGAGCCTCCTGTATCAATGTGTATTGCACGTACTTCCCTGCTTATTCAACCAGAGTATAACAGCTTTCTTTTCCTGTCAGGTAATGCAGCTATTCCTTCAGTCAGGGAAATGAAGTCTCAGTTAGACCTCTTCTGACTCTGATTGCCCGATTCTTCCATCTTAGTAGTATTCCTTTAATACTTTAAAAAATATTATGTATGTGTTTTATACCACATCTATGAACATGGATGAATGTATATATTCATATTAAAAGCTTAGGATGTATAGATGGTGCAGTAAGGTGTCAGGCACTCTGAGGCAAGTGGGGAACTGCTTATAGGGTCACTTCTGTGATGCAGAATTTACAGACATTATTTTGTGGAGAAAAACAGCTGTATTTCTCCTTGGGAAGCCTACCAGTCCTGCAGACATGAGACAAAATTAGCAGTATGTGTGAATTATTTTAGTACAAACTAGAATCATGATCTTGCAGGTTGAAGAAGTAATTTTTACATTTATTAGACAAATAGGTTGTTTTTTGTTTGCCAAGTGCAATTTCTGCTCCGGCAGCATTTTAGTTAAATTATGTCTTAGTTCAGGGCAGTGGGTTAAAAAACACTTATTCCTAGATTTTAGGGATTTTTTTTTTTTTAATATGGGAGTTCTATATTCTATAGGAATTTTGCTAGAAAATACACATATCCATAAAATGTCTGGATTATATACTGGGACAATGCATGGGTAAGAAAAAGGGAGAGACTGTACACACCTGGATTTTTTTGTGACATGGTGTCAGAACACAACCAAGGTAGGAATTGGAAAGTGTTCTCAGATCCAGCAATAGAAATGCAACCACAGACTTATATTCGTACCTCCTAAATAAGGTACTTAGACAAGCATAAGAACAGTTCATTAAACCTATTTTTGGGCACCCATGCAATTTTTGCTCACATGATGTTTTTTTTTCTACATGGTTCTCTTTCTCTCTGTTGAGTATACAGGAAGAAAAAGGTGGCTAGGCTTCTAAAATACGCACCTTAGTCATATATATTGAAGTGGAATGAATCTGGGTGTCTGTGTTAATAACTTCAGACAATGATTCAGGCAACCTAATTTCAACCTCTGAATTTGCCTAAAATCTTCATTTTTAAGCACAGAATTCCCTAAGCAAGGAATACTTAGAAATGCCCAGAAATGGCACATGAGGCCGGAACTAGCCACTGAAGCTTTGTTAAGGACCAGAGGTAGGCAACAATGTACTTAAAACTTAGTGTTCAGAGTTTTTTTATAAACGTGTCACTTAGCATATAATATTATTACCAAAATAGCAAAATCCAAAGTTCCTTACTCCGCTTGTGCTAGGAAGAAAACCTCAAACTCAACACTATACCATTTTATGGTATAGTTTTTAAGTTTTCATGGCGTGTTTTTAAGTCACAAGATACAACTTGTGCTTTTTCTCTATTTTGTGGTGTGCCCTAGCAGTATAAGCTTTTTGTTTCACCAAGTGAGTTGTATATATATTATGTAATCTTCAGAGGGGTGAGAAGGACAGAGATAAGAGAAATAATTAAAATTAAGCATTTCATGTAATTATTTTCAACTGTTCTTATCATATTTAAATAAAATTTCCCATATTGCCTTTCAACTAAAGTATTAAAGAATATTCCTCAGAGAGGTTTGAGAAGCCATAATCTGTATTGAACT
Organism: Limosa lapponica baueri; assembly: GCA_002844005.1. Taxonomy (NCBI): domain Eukaryota; kingdom Metazoa; phylum Chordata; class Aves; order Charadriiformes; family Scolopacidae; genus Limosa; species Limosa lapponica. The sequence continues at coordinate 386,542 of KZ505954.1, read as the reverse complement.
AAGGAAATTAACCAATAAGTCAAAGTTATTAATTTTAAAGATAGCTTAAAAATAATTATACTGGGAGGTATACCTAGTTCTGAGGTGTACCTACTGATTCATTTCAAAAAGTAGTACTGTCATGGTATAGTCTATCATCATTAATAACAAAAGGATTTAAAATTATTATTTTTGTATTTCCCTTGTCCAATTTATTTGTTTTTTCCCCTCTGTCTTACTCATCCTGGAATGCGCAATTTGTACGGTCAGTGCCAGTTTTTGTATGTGTCCATACTAGGCCTAGCAGCAGGATTTCCCAAGTGAACATATGGCACATTTCCTAGTATCTGCATAAGGAGCAAAATCAGACCTATCATTGTGTTTTCTGAGTTTTAAAAAATGCAGATTTTTTTTTAACACTGAAACTATTTATAATAAACAGGTCATCTAGCATTTAACTTGCACAAGTCTTCGGTTTTTCCATTCAAAGATTTAGAATTTAATAAAGCCATAATTGGTCTAAATAAGATAAAATCTCAGCTTCCAAGTATTTCACTTGTAAAATATGTTCCTTCCAAACTAGTAAGTATGCAGGTAAAATCTCATGTTTAACTTGCTTGCCACCTTTTAGAAAGTTTTAAAGCCATATTGATCAGTGGATCATTATTATTTCTGTCATTTACTTAAACCATGATGAGACACAGGAAAATGGATTGTTTTGTCTCATCACAGAACTTCAGCCCACCTAATCAGGGTCAGTTGGCGCTTTCCTGCTAAGGAAGTCCAAAGCTCTTCTGGAATCTCCCATCAAGACTTGGCCTTTTGGGCTGATGTAGTCTATACTCAGCTTTCTTGGGAATCTATAAATATCAAGGTTAATTTTGTCTTTCATTAAAAAACAAGACATTTCCTTG
>KZ505954.1:335384-376325 GCA_002844005.1 Limosa lapponica baueri | reverse complement strand
TTGCTTTGCAGTAGCTGATGTGAGAGGACCCAAAGGATATTAAACTCCTTGTGAGTTAGATTGATTTTAACTTTTAAAAGGGTTTAGTTATTCTCTGCTAAGAGCTTCTGTTGGAAGAATATTGCAGTTTAGTTCTCTTTTGCTTGCTACAGGGCAACTCTGCTGTAAGATGCTATTATGGGTGTAAAAGTGATAGCTGGTTTACTGGGCCTTCCTCCTGGTCCTGTACGTCTTTATCTGACATTACCAACTCCAACCAGTTGAAGCAGTAAGAGCTATGATTTTACCTCAAAATTTTTTCACTGATATTGGGGACTGTAGTGCTATTTCCTGTGTAATAGACTTCTTTCTGTTGAAAAATGATTAAAATTACCTCATATCAGGAAGTTGCAAGAATTGTTCTGCATTCTTAGCATTTGGCAAATACCTAGTTTGTGGAATAAAATCTTGATGTGTCTGGGAAAAGAAAGTATGGGAAAAGAAATCATGAGACCTTTTCTGAAAATGTACTAAGTGCTTACATTACATCCAAATTCTAAAGCAGCATCCAAAGGAGGTTCAGTTTTTTTGCAGTCTGAAATTTTTCTGATGACTTTAATTGACATACTTTCCATTCAAATGACTAAAGACAATGAAATAAAGTTTTTAAATGTCTTTAAAAACCTGTAGTTATCACATAAACTGGATTTTCGGATTGCCATTCTTCATTTAGAGTTTAGCGTACGAATACTGTGCTGTCAGATGCTCTATTTGTAACAGCATGCTTTGCGAAGCCACAGTTGCTTTAGGCAATATTCAGATTAACACATCACTGCATAATGGCGAGTATCCTTTGTGACTAAAATTGATACAAACTGTACAGAACAGTATCAGTCCAATTTTACCATTGCAGTATATATTAACAGCTTTTCTCTGAGAATGGAAAGCAGTGGATTTACCTAAACACTGTGTCTCCCATAACACGTTGTTACTTCTTTGTTAAAGCTATGTGAAAGTGAATTTGTTGTCTAGGTTGGCCACACAGGGGCATAAGATAATATATTCAGCCCACAAATAGTACAAAGGTTGTTCACAAATTCTGTGTACAGCAGAGACTTAGGAATGGTCTGTGTTTTGAAATTAGACACACTTAATTTAAAAAAGTAAGCTGTATTTTTCTTTCATTAAATTAAACCCCAGTATTTTAAAAGATTCTTAAGAGTTTTCACTTTTTCAGTCCCTTGGTAAGCATCTTTTACATAAATACATTGATTTTCAAAAGGGTAATAGAATACCTAATAAATTAGTCTGTTCATGAAACCACATATTTACACAGAAAATATATTTTTAGCAGAAAAATATGATTTATTTTCATTAGTTAATTTTCTGTTATATTTCCTAAATATACCTATGAGGTATTTACTAATGCTCCATTTTATAATGAAGCCATCACATGATGTCAACAATTACTGGCACAGGCAATTGTTATTTGTCATGGTGCAAGTAATGATTACTTTGACATTGAAGGAAAGAGATCATTTTCCGTTCCTTGGGAAACAGTTTTGTCGAGATATTTTTGTAGAATAGATCTAAGGTTTTTTCCTGACTCTATATCAGTTCAACAAAGCAAGAAGTTTGCTATAATTCTAAGAGTATGTTGCATTTTCAGCTATTATCAGTCTAACAGCCAAGGATAAAAACACACTGATTGTGTTAGAACTGAGAGTATATTGTCATATTCTGATATACAATAGTGAATAATAACTGAAGCTGCCTCTCCTCACTTCCAAAAGTAGCTTGTTTAGTTTTAACTACCTTTAAAATTTTAGCTTGTTGGGATTTTCACTTCTGCTCCGTTTTTACCTCCATACTAGATTCATATAATCCCATTTTAAATAATTTCTTGGAATTTGCAGCTGATGTGCTTTCTAAATTGGAAAATCATGCAATGTCGGAAAAAAATCCAAAATTTTATTTGTGTTCCTACAATGTATTTTCTCCTTAATGAGTTAAAGGCATAGTACAGCAATCTCCTGCGCTGATTCTTAACTCTTTGTGTCTTGCATCAGACACAATCAGAATTCTAGAACTAAGCTGACTCCAGCCCTGGATATCTATATTACTTCAGAGAGGTTATCCATGTCAAATGATCTTCTGTCTTTTTTTCTTCGTAAAATTAGAGATAGCAATATTCAGGTGAATCTCTGTGTGCATATATACATAAAACCAACTGTAAACACAAGAGGAAGTCTGAATGAGACAGCAAGTTGTATATAAAAGGCAGAGAGAGACTCTTACAGCTGTGTGTTTGGTGTTTTTTGCACCTTTGCCATGCATCTCTCTCATGGAGCGCTCTATGTCCTCTTTGAGCTGGAATAAGTATATCTAACACCATCCTTCCTTTGCCCCTTCATGTGTTACTTTGGGAGAAAGTGGGACAAGTAGCATGAGTTTTTAAGTCTTCTCATCTTTCTGTTTCCCTTGGAGGAAGGAACTGAACGTACTAACTTGCCCCAAAGCTATTTCTTTCTGAGAAGTTCTGTATTCCATCCTGTCTTGGCAACTGTTGGTTTTTAGGTTTGTTTTTTAAATCCCTATTTCTAGGAAAACCATCCCTGTAGCATCCTGTTAAAAGATATTTTCAGAGAGTGAAAAGTAAGAGGTTTCCTTACAGAACCATATCTCTTCCCATCTCTTCCAGCTCTGGAGAGAGACACCTTCTGTTACTTCCACCTCAGTTGCTACAGATTTAATAAGGTGACATATGCTTCCTCCATGAATCTCACAGAGCTGTGGATATTTGCAGCCATAACAGGTTTCTCTCTATTCTCATTGTGCATCAGCTGCTGTTATCTCATGATGGCAATAAAATCCTAGCTGGCATATGATTTTAACTTCCCACCAGGAAGAAAAAAGAGGTTGGGTCAGAACTGGGTAATTTATCTTAATTCAAATAGTATGTTAAACTGACAAATTTAAATCACCCTAAATTTGGAAATGACTAAACATGCCTTAAAACTTAATTATTTTTTTTCTTCACCTGGGTGAGAGCAACAGAAATCTAAGCTATATTTGAGTTACCAAGTTCGACGTTTTTAATCAGAACTTATAAAAAGAATCTCTTTCCATTCTTGAATAACTCAGATAATTTCTGTCATGCCTCAGAACATCCACATAAATTGTGGGTATTATCTTCTTTTTCTGGAAGATGAAAAGGCAAAGGCCATGATATTGAAAAATGAATAGTGATTTTGTGTACTCAACTTGAAACATTTTAAAGAAATTTGCTCAATGACAAGAACCCAGTAGTTTAGGAAAACTGAATGTTCCAACAGGGACATCCAGAAAGCAAAGTTACTGGTCATGACCCTTGATTAGGTAATAGACACATTTGGGGATGGATTGAGCTGTGATGGCTGAAACAATAACTAGCCCCAGCTATCCATTTTACCCTTCCTCAGGGTGCTGTCACTCTGGTAACACTGGCATGAATGCTGTGCCAGTCTGCTCCATACTGCCTCAGTGTAGAGTTTGGTAAATTGGTATGAGGCAAAGTCAATATGCCAGACTGTTTGCTGTAGCTGCTCAGACTCATTTTCATAAATATTTCTGTTTTCCCAGCTGTATGGTCAAAAACTCCTGGTGAGAGTCTTCACCAGTCCTGCTTTGCTCAGTACCAAGTAGTCCCTCACTTGTTTTCACTCATTTTTTTTATCCTTTTAGCTCTTTCAGATTTGGGTCAGCAAGTTAAATCACGTGCATGTTTATGGCACAATATGCCTACTAATGGCACAACTTATGTGCCAGGTCAGTAATAGTAATTATAATGCCTTGTAGAAACATGGGCCTTCAGAAAGCAAAACCTTCCTTATCAGAAATAAGATATGTCTGTGTGTTCCTTGATAGAGAAGTTTTGCCAGCTGTTTTCTGTCACCATTTATAGACTCGCTGAAGCAGTGGAATGGAGGAAGACCACTTCTGTTGGTGTGGGCCCTGCTGTTGCTTGATGGCATTATTGACTCTTTTTTGATCTTTTTGGCATAGTGTCATTCTGGGTAAGAACAGAAGGGAAACCAAACCTATTTAAACCTCTACTATCACAACATACAGGTGGACAGAATACCACAAATAAAACCAGGACGTTTGGCTGTATGGATCAACTGGGGAGGATGGAACAGTATTGCAGCTACATTGCTGCTTTCCTTTCAGGTGAGACAGGACTGTCCTACCAGTTGCTAACTGTGGACCTAGTGTCCCTTCAGATTTCTCAGGAATGTGCTCTTGAATTTACACTGTAAAGGTAGAATGAAGGTTTACTCATAGAAAACACTGTGTTTCAAAACAGTTCAAGAAAGATTGGTATCTGGGCCTCAAGTGATTTAGAAATTTCCAAGAAAAGGAATAAAAAAATACAGTATTGGCCCCTGAAAAACAGTGAAATCTGATATGAGTATCAGAAGTATCAGTATCATTTTAGCTTTACCCTGAGCTAGAAGGTTTGAAGGAAAAGTTGGAAGTATTTCAAGTCCTTGGCTTCACTTCAGCATGTGCTTTGCAATAGGGAGGCAAAGGCAACTTCTGGTAGTTGCTTTTTGGTTTTGCCTTTTTTTTTTTTCCCCTTAACCTGACAAGAAATAATTATGAGAACGAGAAATGAAATAAAAAAGTTGTGTATCGAGAATTTTGTTCCGAATTTGTGTAAGTATGACGGGGATTACAGATTGAATTGCTGAAACATAACTTTTACTGGTTTAGAATAAGAGTTGAGTTGGATTTGTTGTACAGAAGTCAGAGTGAATTTCTATGGTGTCTTTATTTATAAGAATGAAATATGTCTTGATTAATATACTTTATCCTCCCTGCAATTTTTGGCTTATCTTTCTGATTAAGATATCCTTCCAAATTCCTATCTGCTGGTATTCAAGATAATTTTTTATCATGAAATTTCATCAATATTTTCAATAAACTAATTTTTAGTCCATGTCTCTTAGATAGTAATAGCCATATATATTATAATAGGAACAATAACCTTTTCTTGTTAAAAGGTGCACAAAATTAAGCTGACAAGCAAGGTAATGCAATTAAGATAATTGCTTTAAAATATTTATCATTTTTAACCTATACAAGAATATGGAAAGTCACAGAGAAATAGTCAAACAAAGAAGTTTAGTGCATGGTTTAGCTATTGTGCACTGAAGATGGCATGTATTACATATGTATATTTGGAAGTAAATAATAACCCCATTATTGAATAAGTAGTAGAATAATGAAATGAGACTGTTGCAAACTTTAGTGTTTTTCTCTGTGTAGCGCATTCAAAGTACTATTTTTAAAGTGATTTAAGGTGATGGATAAAACATTACTAAAATATGGAACCTCAGAATTTCAAGAAGACTTTACATTCCAATTATTGACTTATCTCTAGTCATATAAAGTTTATTTGCAAGTATAGATATACAAACATAATTTAAAAAATCTAGGATAACATTAAAAACTTTGGCTGAAGCAGCAAGCACAAAATCTTTCCTCCCCTCTTAATCCTCTCCTCTTCAATATACCAGTGTGTTTCTCTTTACTTTTCTGATTTTCTAGGATCATTTTTTATGTTGTTGCTCTTCTGTCTTCAGACTGCACTTAGAGCAAGTGCATTTTGCATGGATGTTAGGACCCCAGACGTAGTCAGTGTTTCGTTCACTTGAGGACTTCAGTTTTTCACTGCTAATGGTGGCATTGTTCTGCTGTAAAATTACAAGAAAAATGTGTTTTCTAGAGAAGAAGCAAATTTAATAACTCTTCTGTGTCACAGTGACTAACACTGATCATTATTGAAATAATCTACAGTAAAAGCTTCTAAGTGACCTGTTTTCAGGAACTCTTTCAGTAGAACCTGCTTCATCTAACTGTCATGCTTCTGGAAGTTTTGGAATAGTGTCAGGGAGAACAGAAAAGATTTTAAAATGCAGCAAGAATTATGATATTAAAACTACAGCAATTCAAATAATTTATATGCAAAAAAGTTTGGCTGAGCTTAGCATGGATCTTTAATGTTGAAGTGTACTCATTTGTAGGACAGCATAATCATGATGTGTAAGGATCACCTGTAATAGTAATTAAAATCTCTTATTTTTTAATAAAGCATGAGAAGAAGGTATTAATGCCATTCAGTCAAAGAACTGGAGGGTGCAGGAGTTTGAATTCTACGCCTGCCGCTGTCAACATCTCCTTTGTAGTGCCAGGAAAATCATGTAAACATCAGGGCTGGAGTTTTCTGGGATATATTTGGTGTTTAATACTTCATGGAAGTCTCTGAAGTTTAATTTATAAATATTTGCAAAGGTCTTCATGATCCTGGGTTTGTAAGTACACAGAAATGAAAGATCAAATCAGTTTTTCATTCCGTTTTCTGGGAATCTGAGTTCCTCTTTAGATTTTAGGCCATCTGACAGAATAAATTAAATATCTTAGAGATACACAAGGATTTTGTGCCTTACCCTTCACTTGCACCAAGGATGCCCTCAATCATACCAGCTGCAAATTGCATCATATTACTAACTACGTTATTTCCGTATGTACTGTCAGCTACACAGCTGATGTGTCCTCACTACAGTGTTTTGGGTTTTTTTTTGGTCCTGGGATAGGTGTTTCAGAAGTCTTTTTCATTAGTGTAAAAATAGAACGTAATTTCTCAATTCTGTATCCGTATACAAATAAAGCAAATGTATTTGTATTTGTGAAGAAATTCTTAACAAGCGTGAGGATGTTGTGTAGTAAGCATGTTTGATGGAGACACTTAAAATTAGATAACTATACGAAATACTGAGAGATTATGCTTGCAAGATTGCACTAGTGTACAGGAATACCTTGTTCTCCTGTTAAGCACAGAAAAAAAATCATTAATTCTGCAGGGGATGTTGTGTGGCCTCCTGATGGTAAATGGGGGAAAAACCTGATGATCTGCATTTTTGTGGATTTTATTGTTGCGGTATTTCTATGCACCTAATCCAAAGGGATCTTTACTGGATTCTGGTCTGTTGATGTAATCCACTATGAATAAGTCTGTATTTTAGAGTTCACAGCTAAATATAGGAATAAACACAGCTGAGAAATTTGAACATTTCCTACTTACCTTTAGTTGGGAAACCTTTTGAATAATCACTGGTGTCTAAATGCTTTCTCTCTAATCACTTTTCTACTCAAATTATGCAAGGGCCATTAATCAGTATTTCATTTTGATCACATATAGGTGATATCTGAACTTTTTTTACGTCATATAAAAAAAAGTCTGTTGCATTTATTCACCTGTGATTGAAGCAAGTGGATATTGAAACAACATTTTGGGTCAGATGGAGACTAATCTCGAATCTACTACTGCTTTAGCTGAAGTGAGATGAGCTAACTAAAAAGAAAGAAAAGGATATGTTTTAATAGAACTTTGGCAATACATCAGCTTTACTTGAAATCTGTGAGTTTCATTATAACAATTTCAAATTTGGAGTGATGTGTTAGTGATGTGATATGGTTTAGTCTCCAGAAAATAATGTTAGGTCATTGTAATTGCCATGAAAATTTGTGGGGAAAGTACACTGAAATCTAAGGAGTGCAACACTGTGGAGATAAGATAGGAAATGGAGTTTAGCAAATAGACCTGTTCACTGAGTTGTAGTGTGTTATTTCTGTCTCTTGCCTATCTGTATTTTTTTCCTTCTCCTGCTTCAGTTCTTTTCTCTGACAAGAAAATGCTGCAAAATAATAGAATATCCTCATTAAATCATGTGTCATGCATCTCTCATGTAATGCAAAATTTAAGCTATAGCAATAGACTGGAATGTTTCATGATCTCCATGTTTCAAAAACTTTCATTTCTTTCCTGGTTAGTTTTTATGGGGATGAATCTCATTCTGTTGCATAACAAAACACTTCATTCAAAGTTCAACATATTTGCCTGCTCATCTCACTAGCTAAAAACAAATAACTTATACTTGTTTCAGTTTTTCAAATGATTTTGCACTAACAGCCATTGGTGGCTTTTTTTATCTTCCAGAAGAGAATGCATTACTTTAAGTTATATAATCAAAACCAAGAGAAGTTAGCACGTTCTCAGGACAATATATTAATGTAAGAATTTTATCAGCACTGTACTGGATTAGTCTACGTACTGAGCAGATCTAGAAAGAAAATTTTATTTTCTATTTTTTTTTTGACAGATTTTGTACTTAATCACTTTTGTGCAGGTTATTTTTAGAGTGTGCTTTAGCAAAGACTGAACTGGATACACTGAAAAAATATAAGAAATGCTATAATGATTAATTTTAATGCACTTTATACTGATTGCAAATTGACTAATGCCAGCATGAAACTGATACAGTCATAGTAGGGACCTTTGCGTATAGTCTGTATACCCAGACTTTGCCTGTACTCAAAACATGTCGGGAAGTCCAATTTAGAAGCATTACTGAACTGGAAGAAGAGGTTTGTGAGAGGAGCTGTGAGGAAGGATACTGTCGATATCACAGCAGAAGTCTGTATTAACTCTGCAGTGAAAGCATAGCCTCCATTTCACCTGATCATATTTTCTGTCTATGATCTACTTTGTGCTGATTAGCTGCACTTTCTGCTGCAGGGCTGCTGCATTTTATTTGTGATACATAAATCATGTATAATAAATACGCCAGTTTGAGTACTTAACTGGGAATGATATTACATTTATACAGGTGTCCACGCATTATCCAGGATTAATTATGGTTCCATGATTAATGTTAAATCCTTTTCTTTTTTTTTCTCCGTTGAAGTACAAAATTTAACTTTGTTGCTTATGTGAAGGAAAACAAAAATCTCAAGTATTCCTGGCATTCTCTCAGGAAAGCTAGATTTCTCTCAATATCTCAAAGCATCTCTAATCCTATAAGTTAATATTTTAAATATGTACATATTGGGTCTTATTTTTTTCTAACTCTGTACAAACAGTACAAGGAATAAGGTACTAGTATAGACTTTTTCAGTTTCTTTGTAGCTATGTGATCTGCTAAATAAAAAAGACTAAAACTGGCTAGCTAAGGATTCCTTTCCATGAGTCGTTATTGATCTTGATTAGTCAATAGAGATCGCTTTCGCTCTGGTGGTTTAATAATTGTAAGTTATATATACAGAAATAATTTATGTGTTAAAAGAGGATTATGATAGCTACTACTGTCCTCAGTAAAATACAATAAAATAGGTATATATTTTGCCATGAAAGCTCTTACAGTATTCCTCCCAAACATCCTTATATTCCTTCTCTAAGCCATCTTTCTATATCTTGATGAGAATTTTAGCTTCTAGTGAACTATTGGAAAAAGGAGTTTTATATTTGAACTCTTAGTGATGCACACATTTATTGTATGTCACTCAGGAACTGATACCGAGGTAATACACACTTTTAGAAAACAGCAGTGAACTTCAGATAAACATCATTTGTAGAATGGAAATTTAATGTTTTCCACATAAAGCCCAGAGCTGCCTGTTGGGGCTGACCATTACTGATGGCTTATCACCTAATTAAAAAGTTTTGAACACCATCTTAGGTTTTGAATAATGTTTCTAACTGTTAAATATAAGGTGGAACATGCTGTCCTAAGCAACTCTGACACTGGTATCACTGTGCATAATTCTGGACATATGTTTTTAGCAAACCTAGATTTCAGAAGAGTGATAAAAGGAGGGTAAAAAATCCAGAAGAGAATTGTGAAGAGAAATAGATATATGTCCAGGTTGGTTTAGTTAGAGTTGAAAGGAGACAGATTAGCAGTACATATATATGTTCATTACTTAAACTGCAAGAAGGGAAGACATTTATTTAGGAGATTAAAAAAAAATCCTGAAGTGTGATGTAATCAATGGAAGGTTTTGACTGAATGCCCATGCAAACTTCTTAATCTACCACATTATGGAACGAATCACATAGGAAATGGTATAAAAGCCTTAAAAAAATAAAAACTTCTGAAATTAGATTGAGAAAACTCTAGAAAATGTACTGTGGGGAAAGATCCTTCATTGTCATGGAAACAAACTAGATGATCTAATAAATGTTTTCCATCTCTCGCTATGTTCTATTTCTGCCATTTATTTTCAGGTGAAGTTAGAGAACAGAGGCATTTTTTAATTGTTTTTACTGTCTGGCAATACAGTATAATATACTAACAGCTGAGATTTCAGTACTGTCTTTGGAAGTTTATCTTTCATTAAGATTAAGTAGGAATTATTGTTTACAGTAGATGAAAGGCTAATTAAAACTCACGGACTAAATAGCATTATTAACAGAGCAAATACTACTGCTACTGTCTCCACTGTTTTCTGCATCATGTGAGCATCACTTCTATTATATCTTGCTAATTCTGTCTTTCAGTCCAATGAAGGCAAGTCAAAGAACTGAAACGAAAATTAATTATTTTTATTTATCTAAATTATCCCTTTGACTAAAAGACCTTGTTTTCAGAAAACTGTTTGGGCTGTGTTTGTATGTTACCTTTACACAAGTTTTTATAGAGTAAATTATTTGCTTGGAAGATTCTTTAAAGAGTAACATCACAGATAAAATATGTGCTTCTTCCCATAAGGCTAAAAATGAATTTGGTCTAGCACCAATCTAACAGCCTTTTTTCCAAAGAGGTAACTGTCACCTGATCACATGAGAAGTTTGTAGTTAAAACATCATCAGAAGTTTTTTACTTAAATTCCAATTCTATATTTAGTCTTTCTTTGTAAGACTTAATTCAGAAGTGTCTATATGAAGAAATATCAAAAAACCTGAGGGCATAATGTATAGATTCTGAAGACATTTTTAATGCTTGCTGCACTTATTTGCATTTTCTAAGTTTTCGGCAGAAAGGTTTTACCCTTTGCATTGCTAAAATAGTTTTCAGTTATATAAACTTTTAGTCAGACAGGCCACAGAAGGAAATGAGACCTTTGCCCAGCTGTGTCTCGCCAAACTTCAGATACTGACCAAAGCATTATAGGCTTCCTGTAAAATCAGTGGAGAGACATAGGTCTCTCAAGGCAGAAACCAGCTGATGTGTTTTAGGCAGCTACATTAATTTAAGTGTATTGCTGACCAGAAAAAGTAAGGTGGTAGTAGCTTTATCTTTTTTACAGAGAGTTTACAGAGGGATGTGGGTGCAAAGGCTGTAATTACTACTGTTCCCTGAAAATTTCCTTGCTGCCTATATCGCACCTTATAGCCCCTGCCTCACATGGCATGCCTAACATTTTACATGCTGAAGATAATTAACCAGTTAATGGTAATTATAATGGAACTCAGAGTATTCTGAGAGGAGTGTGAGACAAATATTAATTACCTCATATGAATATGACTATTAGATGCACCCAGATCTTGAATCAGTTGTCAAAACGAGGTCAGTGTATCCTTGTTATGGTGATTTCAGTGGTTGTTTTGGCATTATAATGTGTGGAAATATTTAATGATGATATAACTTGTAAAGAAAACAGAAATAGCTAGAGAATAAATATTTATTTATAGCATTAATAATTTCTTTATTTTTCCTTAGGCAAAAGCAGTTCCTTCTACTTAGATTGTAAGAAGACTCATGTATTGGAAAGAAATAATTTCTCAAATAGTATGATAGAGAAAGGTTATCTTTTTCTTTCCCTTAGTAGTTGAGATATAATGCCTATATCAAAAAAAAGGTCTTAATTTTTTATTTAGCTACTGTGGTTGTTGATAAGAGGAACTGTGCTGCATGGAGAATAAACACAAAAAATTTATTATGTAAAAATTAAATGGAGTAAGTAATACAAGATTACCGAAATTCAAATTACCATAGCTTGAACCTGTGAAAATTAAAACTTTGATTGAGGCTACTCAAATAAATCTACTGAAATAAAAAAAAATCTTTGAACCTTCTTTTCAGTGGGGTCCAAGCTTGCTTATCCGTGTATGCTTTGACAGCAGTGGAACTTTTCAGAAGGTAAATTTGTCAGACAATTCACTGCAGATACAATTTAATGTAGTTTGCCAAAACTAAGCTCTGTACTGTATCATTTGCCATAGAAGCAGCTTATTTCAAGCTGTACTAATTATCAATATGCTGCTCTCAGAGTTATTTTTTCCAATGCCTTCACTGTTTAATATAACATCATTCAAATTTCTGCACTTTACAAAGATAATATGATTTTTAAAGTGAAGAGAGAGTATCAAATTAATCTTAGACAAAAAATACTCAGAAAATATTGCAGATTCATAAAAAAATTGTCATACTCCCAAAGAGGGTACATTTGAAAAGAATGTATTTCAATATATTCAGATTTCACTTAAATCTGTTCCACATTCATGTTAGTCTAATGATAACTACAGTGCTGCCTACCTTTTCTTCCCTATGGCTGTCAACAGCAGCTGTTGCAGCCAAACCACTGAAATGAAAAAGAATCAGCACAAAATATAGCCACGTTTTCCAGAAAATTAATTTTGGCTCTGCACGCCAAAAGAAAAATAAAAATACTAATTCATTAAAAGTAATAAGCAATGCTTGAGAGATATTGATTTGACTAATAAGATGGTTACATTGACTCTGATTGTGATTTAAGAATAGCCACAGGAGAAAAATTTAATATAAATGTTTCAAATTAAAATTGGATTATCAGTGGCTGTTTATTTCTGTTCTAACTTTGTGTCTTGTGCTACAGTCTCCAGAACTTTCTTGGTTTGTATTTTATTTTTTTTGTAAAGTAGAAGCCACATAAAATTTAATTGAATAGCTCTGAAATACTGTACAGAGACATTCACAATTAATTCATTCAAGTAAAAAACATACTTCGCCAAATACTTAAGGACACGTATCCAACTGCAGTGTCAGTCTGACTGGTTCCAGATAAGTTTTCTGTTTAGTCATCCAAAGATGCAATGTTAGACTATAAATTATTGTAAAAATCCCTCAGGGATATTTTTCAGTGTATATGTATATTTATGTATACTTATATACACACACACATTTTGAAATACATACGATAATGAACACAAAATTATGACTGTCCTAAAGAAGAATTACTCTTTTTGTTTATTTGGCTTACATTTTGAAAAATGAATCTGTGTGCATCTTGTAAATTAAACAGTTCATAGAAATCTGTGGATAAGTACTTCGGTAGCTGATAGATTATGGACACCCATATTTTTATGACTAAATTTATATACTGCTTGCAGTTCTGAGAGGATCCTACCAGTTTTGTGGAGCTGAACATCTTGTCACCTGACAAACATAGAGTACTGTATGGGATTCCTGGGCGAGGCACTCTTTGATGCAGCAGGCGTGCTCAGAGACACCCAGGACATGCAGAGAGCCCTGACGCCAAGGCAAGACACAATGACCGTGGACACACTCACTCAGAAACACAGCTAAGTTATGAGAATACACAGCTGTGGCCTGGGATGTTTTGTCCTCCTGTTAGTGAAAGTGTAAGGACTTCCTAGTGACTAGAGTGAAAGATGCATAGGAAAAAAGGGAAGTATTATGAGTGTCAGAGGCTCAAAACTGGATCACAGAGACACCAAGCAGAGCACTCCTGGTTGTGGCCAGTATTCCCTGGAGGCACTCTGGAGGTGGGGGATGCTCCAATCAGAGATGTAATTGAGTCAGTGGAAGCAGGAGATGAGGGAGTGAAAGTAAGTGCCCAAAATGCCAAAATCACCAAAGGATTTTCTTTGCTGGTGACGTGGATGGCCTGCTTCACCAGGGCTGAGAACTTGGTGGCATCTTGGAAGGGGGCCATCTATTTGTTTATTCAGGTATCCCATATACGGTTGGACTTGATGATCTTAAAGGTCTTTTCCGACCTAAACAATTCTGTGATTCTGTGTACTGCTTAGAAACATAGTGAGTCAAATTGTCAGATTCCTAAATCTTCTCATTTTCTATGTAAGAACTGTTAATGATTAACTTAGTATTTTTTTTCTTACCTCATGAACTACCTACTTATGATGCAATTGTCATTGTTCCCATACCTAAGTTCTTCTAAGGAAGCAAGATTATCCTGCCTTCTCATCTTTGACTCTGGACCCACTAGGGTAGCCAGCTCCTATTTTCTGATTTTAAGATATTGTGGATTAGAAGGTGGGGCAGTTATACCTATTTTTCTCTTATATGTGTTATGGATATTTATTTATGTACATATGTAATAAATCTGGCGGCAGCACTTTTAAAAATATATTAATTTGCTCTTAAGATTAAGTAAAGCTTACAAAATTTCAAGCAACAAAATAAGTATTAAAAGCAGTATGCTGTAGAAGGATCCTATAAAATTGGAGAAAATAAAGGGATCTTTATAAATGAATTGAAAGTGTATGTAATTAATAATTTATCCGTTATTTGGTTTTACTTTGATACATTGTTTTGTGTCTTTTACATGAAAACCTGAGATTTTGATAACTGCAGTTAAACAACTTCTTAGCTGTTAATATGTACTGCATAAAATTTACTTGATTAGCACATTAAGCAAAATGTTGTAGATATTTTTTTTTTGAAAGATGCAATAATACAAAACATGCCAGGTTTCTACTGATGGGGAGATTGGAAGAAGAAATGGAAAACAAAATTACTATATAGTACAGAGATAAGTGTTGTCCAGCAGTGTGAGCAAGTGGGCTGAGTGTTGTATCTTAAAAATATCAATAACTTGAGGGCAATTTGTTCTGTTCACTCTTGCTCCCTCTGTGCTATTCAAAGGAGCTCAAAGGAATCCTAAACCACCAATGGAGTCTCCTTCTGGGGATTCTCACGGTTACTGATGTTACCAGGGAAGTTTAAAGATACTTGTTAGACTTTAGTCTACAAGATTAATACTTCCTGTGTTATCAGCAGCTTTTTTCTTGGTTTTCAGCTCTAGTTGGTAGTGTGGTAAGTTAAGGCTCTGGCAAGAAAAATACAAAGTTATCTTGCTTCTGTTTTCCTCTGTTTAGTGGGTTAGCAGCCAAGGCCAGGGGCGATGGTGGGATGAAGGAAAGTCAGAGCGCTTTGACATCCCCAACCATGAGATTGGTCTTAAAAACCTGAAAAGCAGGGCTTGTTGTCAGAGGCAGTATGAGAGAGGCAGACTGACTCAAATACACAATTTCTTTAAAATGAAAGTATCTGAAATGCATTTTCAGACTGTAATCAGACATATTTTGGGGTTTTGATGCAGTAATCTTTGAGATGTTTTTTACTGTATGCTAGAAGTAGCACAAGAGTGCATGCTGTTATTATCAGTGATGTATTAGTTAGCCATTTGTCCACAGGTGACAACGTAAGCATCTGCAACAACAATGAAATATCATCCAAACTTCCTTTTATTTGAAAAAGGAAATGTTCTGTATTTTCACTATTAGGAGCTTAATTTCTAAATTACAAACAAACTATATCTTGACATTTTGTCTAAACCTCTTTGTAAAAATAAGTGAAAAATTCCGTGCAGCTCTCTATTTTAAGTGATTTATGACCCAGTGCAAAAACGTATTTCAGTATTGTCATCCATAAATACATTATTAATTGTTAATTACTTAATGCATAAGTAGATTATTATTATATAAGCTTGCAGAGCACTATTGTATTGATTGTAGTCTTGTACAATACGATAGCCTGAGGTGATCAAACCATGGCAGAAAGACTTGCTTACAAGCCATGGAGGACAATAATAAGGTAGATCTTCTTTCAACACAGTGTACTGTGGGAAGTAGTTAAATGGTGTCCAGCTGGCCTCAGAACAGTGCAGTCTGTATAGTCAACCCAATGGATGGGAAAGGATGGGTTATTGAAAGGGGGTGAAAGAGACGGGGAAAAATCAGGAGGCTCTTCCCTGTGGCTTTGTCTTGGGAACCCTATCTGTGCATCTCGTAAGTTTAGTGCAAAAAATCTGTCACATCCTGAGCAGCGAGTGACATATCGTTATTATGGTTATTGTGATTAAATCTTACATCTGAGAAAAGAGAACTGAGAAGGCTAAGGAAGGACTGGAGGTTAGGTGCAGTTTGGAGCAAGAACACGAGTATCTGAAAATTGATTGAACTGCTAACGTTTCATGAACTGCTCATGAGAGTGTTGCAGTCCCAAAGTTGACTCATGATAGAGATAAAATTGTAGGACAATTAGTTGGGTAGAAAAGTAATAAAGGAACAGTTTCAAATGGGTGAGTTCCTAGTGGCTTTGCAAGTTTGTATCTTTATTTTTTTTTTGTTGACTGTAGACTTGTTTTTCATGACTTTCATTCAGACAAAACTCTGTCTTTCAGAGAGGTGTGAACATAAATCAAGTATGACCAGATTTGCCCATGTGGGACATAAGTGTGAAAAACATTAGAAAATCATTAACTGTATCCATTTTTAGGTTCAGGTTTCCAAAGGGATTTTTACTCCTGAGAAAAGCTTAAGAAAACTCTACAAGGGGGCTTCAAGGTCTGGAAAATCTGCCTGTAAGCTTAAGAGGCTAAAGACACAGTATATTTAAAGAAGTGGAAATGCTTACTTGATGATGGTTGATAGGTGCCTGCTCCCAGAAAAGTTTTCTTAGGTGCAACAAAATCTGTTAGCTGAAAGGAAAGCAACATCTCAGATTAGAAAAGGGTAGAAGTTTTGTTCTAGAAATGGGGGACTTTACATCAAAAGACTCTAAATCACAATTGAATGTTTTTCAGAAGCTTATTTTTCAACTCAAATGCATTTTACTGTCTTGATGTAAGAAATCTTCTGGTCTTTGTACTCTGGGAGATTATATGGGTCGTGTCGTGGTTTCAGTTGGGATAGAGTTAAGTTTTTTACTAGCAGTTGGTATAGTGCTGTGTTTTGGATTTGGGATGAGAAATACGTTTGATAGCGCATTGGTGTTTTTAGTTGTGGCTTGGCAGTCAAGGCCTTTTCTGCTCCTCATATCACCCTGCCAGCGAGTAGGCTAGGGGTGCACAAGAAGTTGGGAGGGGACACAGCTGGGACAGCTGACCCCATTTGACCAAAGGGGTGTTCCACGCCATATGCCATCATACTCGGTATATAAAGCTGGGGGCAGAAGAAGGAAGGGGGAGAACATTCAGAGTTACGGCATTTGTCTTCCCAAGTAACTGTTACGCATGATGGAGCCCTGCTTTCCTGTAGATGGCTGAACACCTGCCTGCCGATGGGAAGCAGTGAATGAATTCTTGTTTTGCTTTCCTTGCGTGCGTGGCTTTTGCTGTACCTATTATACTGTCTTTATCTCAACCCATGAGTTTTTTCTCACTTTTCCAATTATCTCCCCAATCCCAACTGGGGGAGTGACCGAGTGGCTCTGTGGTTCTAGCTGCCAGTTGGGGTTAAACCACGACAGTTGATAAGAATAATTCCTTTATAATTTAATTTATGAACTAACTAAAGGCCAAGTGGTGGATAAAAACCTATAAAGACAGCCATATCCTAAAAGATTTGAGGCAAAGGGAGAATAAGGAAGGTTGTAGTAAAAGTAAAGAAGTGAGTGTCCAGGTAGAGATAAATCTATGTTCTATAGGAAGAGAATGGAAATATGCACAGAAGTAATGTAGTCTGCTTATGGACATGCAGCAGGTCAAAGCTGTGAATATATTAGGCATCAGGGTCATTTGATAGATCTTTTTGCCCCCAGATATTCCCACATGAAAT
This sequence comes from Limosa lapponica baueri, assembly GCA_002844005.1. Taxonomy (NCBI): domain Eukaryota; kingdom Metazoa; phylum Chordata; class Aves; order Charadriiformes; family Scolopacidae; genus Limosa; species Limosa lapponica. The sequence goes on along the minus strand of KZ505954.1, from coordinate 358,720 downwards.
GGTCTTTGTGTTTAGTACTTGTGAACATCATATTCTTCCAATTTTATTGTTTTAACTATATAGAAGAAAAAGCAGCAATATTAATTGGGCACACATAATTTTACTTTTGAAGCAAGCTTTCTGAATTAATTTTAACCATTCATCTTGTTAATAATATATTATACAAAATGATGTTATTTAATTTAATCTTTTCCTTAGACATTTGTTTTTGTATCATGTTCTTCTTTCCCAATGAACCAGGTTACTGAGTTTCAGAAGATTTTGCATTTTGCAGCTGCAGTCAATCAAGAAGAGATATTTCAATTCAAGTAAAATTTCCGTAGCAGGCATTTCAAGGAATATTGGTCTTAGCATTAATTTTATTTTAAAACAAGCCTTAATGGCTTAGCTATCTTACCAGAGAATATAATTTTAAATCTAGTTTTTACTTAAATATGTACTACTGTATGTTTTGTGTTCTATGTATTGCATGCCTTCTGTTCAGTTTTAGCAGTCCAAAGGAGTGGAGGGTGGATATGATTTCTGTGCATTTTAAGAAGCTTGCCCAGATGGTGGGTATTGCTGATTCACCATTCCAGCCACAGGTAGCTGTTTTCTATGGCCCTCATAAAAATATTTATGATTATTCTCATCAGTTTACCTGTATGAAATTAGGAAATTTATCTCCCGTTTGATAAGCTAAATAGACTGTATTAATCAACTCCTTTTTTAAGTAACATATTCCCAGGGGTTGAACCATACCTGTCTGTGCTTCCTGGAGTTCAGTCATTAGGCTGAATGACGGACGTGATCTTCGGAGGTAGTAGTAATATAACTTTATAGCAATAATGGACATAATACAACTTCTTTAATGGATTAAATTTCCTCAGTTCCTAATTTGTACACTGAAGGATTATATTAGCCCCTTTGCTCAGATTGTTTCTTGAAAATTGAAGTGACCACTTTTCAGTGTGGAGTCTTCCATCCTAATGATACGGCTTACCTGTTTTTTTCCTAGCTGTTAAGGTTTACATTTAGCTATACTAAAACATGATTTTTGGAGTAATCCCTTTCCTTTAGACATTCAGTCAGTGTCATCCTGACAAGTTTGTGCTTACTTGGGAGATATGTAAATATCAATGTGTAAATAACTATTGACAATACAAGCCCACTGCTTCAGAATCTGGAAAATCACTGTTAACACATCAGCTTGCTCTTTGTGTAGCCTTTCTGAAGCTACTGGGTACAAACTGATAAACTCTGTATCATTTAAAAATGTAAACCAATCATTACTAAAATTAGAGATTTTCTCAGCTACTGATGGAATAGGAAATATTTATGATCATCACTACCTAATACCGATGTATCATCAGGCTTCCTTTCAGACCACAGTAGAGCAATACTTACTGAGTGTCAGCTGAAAATTCTCTGTTTCGTAAGACGCATAGAATTGTTAGAATTCCTGTGCTCTTAATATACTTGCAGAAATTCTTCATACAGTTTTTGGTCTCATTTGGCAAGGGATTTTCCTTATATATTTTTGGTTCTATTACTAGATTTCTGTTAACTTCTAGCTTTATGTTAATTATTCTCAGCTTCTTCTCTTTCCCACTTGTTATATTTGTGTAGCTGCTTTCACTTACTGCTGAAGTAAAGGATAGCTGCTAAAATGTACTGAGGAGTACTTGATCAGAATTTCCACTTTCAGTTTTTCCTTCATGTGATTTGGATCCTGATTTGGAATTGTTTTCAGCTTTGGGGCACAGATTACTTTAAAACCCATAGAATGTATATTACAGGCTTGGTCTTGACTGTGAATCATATTACAAATACAAAGTAATTGTGATCAATTGTACTTAGCACATGACTAAGTTTTAGTACCAGTTCCTCATCCTCTCAGATATTTTGCAAGACTGAGGTTCTTACTACTCACTACAGGACACATAGATGAAGTGTCCCTTGAGTTACTTTCTTACTTACTTCTCTAGTGTTTGCACACTTTCAAGTCAAACAGCCTGTTTTTCTTTATGTCCTTTTCCTTTAGGCTCCTGTCTACTCAGGAAAAAAACCGCAAACAACAAAGAAAAAACCCACCAACCTTTGCATGCCCTTAATGTGAAAAAGAATCCTTTTTTTTTGAGAGAGAGAGAACAAAGACCTTTAAAAACTAAAATGTAATGTTTGTACCCTACGGGGAAAAGTGCAAAGGTGATTCCATTTAAAGGTTTTCCAAATGAATGAGATCATGTAATAAAACTTACTAGAACACATAAATTCTTAGTGTATAAAGAGCTCAGCCAAGCAGGGCTATGGTCACATTTATTTGAGGCACTTTCAATGTTGCAATCTGTAGAACAATTCTTTGTAGCTGATCTCACTCATTTACTAAATATGCTTACTCTGACATAATGTCTTATTTCTGATTTGAGGAAAGCTGTGTTAGAGTTTTTGTTTGGATGAGAATCCTTTGGCTTTTCTTGGCTAGGTTGTGCTGCTAGCACATCTTACTTTCAAAAATTAGCATCTTGCTTTCTTAAAGGAGATCATATATCCTCAAATAGGGGATAGGGTAAAAGGTACTAGAATTGAGTCCAATCCCTTACACTGCAGTTAAGGATGCAAGTAGATACTTTTGAGAGGTCTACAAAATATTGTCTGCTACAAAGCACTGTTTGTTTGTTTATTTGTTTTTTTTTTTTTTTTTGTTTTGGGTTTCTTTCTTTTGTTTTTACACTTGAAGAAGTGAGACCTATAGTTTGACATTTCAGGAAAAGGGAAGGAATAACCAAGAGCTTCATCAGCATCTTATATTTTTGCTAAAGGAGTAACACCCCTAGATAAGAATGCCAAATGACCTATAAAGTAGACCAGACATTATACTCCAGAGAAAGACAAAAAATAAATCCGTGCCAATCTGACATAGCTAAAGTTCATTGTTGCCCTCAATTGCATCAATTAGTCTATCCATGAAAGGGTAAGGAAGATGCAACAATAAGCTGAGATTTTTTTCATACCATCTGGAGCATGCTTGTCCTCCTCTCAGAAATCTGTTGCTAGATAGAGCCAGATTCTCACACATCAGTGAAAACTGAAGTCTAGCAAACCTAAAATCAAATCATGCTTCTGGAAAAACAAGAATGTACATGTGAGCACTGAAAGTCACAAAGCACAGGACTTGTTAAATAAGATGGTGGAACAAACAGGATCCAAGCCTTGGTTTTAAACATTTCCTTATGTGTGGTAGTTAGACAGACTGTGCTCATATCTCAAGCTTGTATTTCTGTATCATGGGCAGATGATGCCTTGTTTAAAATTATTGTTTCTGTTGTAAAACAATGTAGGTTTCATGCCTATGCTACCCTTTGGATCAAAATCCCAGAAAAGTACTTCATAGATGATTAGATAAATTTTCAGTTTTCAGTTAGTGTATTCATGACTGATTTCTATCTATCTCATCTTGTTACAGCATTATCCTGTGGCTCAGGTTGTTCTTTTCTTTCCGTGTTTGTCCCTAGTTATACACACAGAGTCATCATATTCTCTCTTGACTTTCTTTTTGCATAGCTAGATAAGCTGAACTATTTTCATATTACTTTTTAGTGAAATTCTCCATTTTCCTAGTTGTTGCAGTAGGTCTTCTGTGTGATTTACTGTGTGATTTATTTTTTGGAAGACAAGTGACCAAATGTGTACAAGGTAGTCTAAATGGAGTCTTACTGTGCTTCCTACAATGATGCCAATACTTCTTTCTTTTGCTGAAAGTAAGTTTTTGATTGGTCCTAGAATCTCGATTGCCTTTTTCACTATATCATACCTTTGTATTGTACTGCAGTCATGCTGTGATTTGCCACTCCATGTATCCTGCATTTGATTTAGAAACATCTCCCTTGCCTTCTCTAACAGCTTCAGTCAAGGACAACATAGTTTGCAGCAGACGTTTTTGCATTTTAAGCAAGATTACATTTGTTTTAATATTAAATTTTCCTATTTCTGTTACTGTGTTTGATTCCGCATGTCTGGAAATTCTCCAGTTCAGCTGATGAACATGGATGGTTCTGGACTGCGCATTTCTGTGTTTACTTTCTGCTATACCCTATATAAATTTATAAAACAACACTTGTGCAGCCAACTTTTAGGAGTAAGACAAACCAAAACTGTACTTCAAAGATTCCATTCAGATTGGTTGCGAAATCATAGGGTTTTTTGGTTGGGTTCCCCCGGCCCAATGCCCCCCTAAGAATGGATGTTGTAGATTTCCCTTTCAGAATCTTTAGGAGTCAGGTTTTCTACTTTTTCTTTGTAACTGAAAGGACTAGAAACTTATTTTATAAAAAAGTGATGTATTTACTTTTTAGATGAGAGAGCTGAGATTCCTTCTTTCTGCTTAATGTGTACAGCATCTAAGTAATCATCAGCTTGCATGAATTTTCATTAGAAGCAATGAATCCATCAGTTAATGGAAGGTAAAGCATGGTCAGCTACACAGAACTCACCATCTGCTACTTCAGTGAAAAAAGTTTACTGGAATATCCCATTGGAAAGCAAACCTTTCTATTTTCCAACTCTGTTGACTTTTTGGTGGTGTAGGCGAGGCCATACAGGTTACAGATTCAAGTACCTCAGTGTTCTGTCTCCGACAGTGATGAGCAACAGAGGTTTAGGGAAGAATATGAACAGCAGTGGAAGTGTAGAACATCTTAGCCGCCAAGAAATAGAAGTTCAGGGACTTTTTGAGAGATTGTTATGGCTGGATTGTCTCTGGTAGCCCTATCCTCCCATTTTTAAATAATATTCTTAATCCAGTTAGTGTTTTGGCATCCACAGGCTACTATTGCAATATGTGTATTATGTCCTTTGTGGAAAAAAAAGTGTTCCCTTTCTGTTTGTTTTAAAATCTGTAATCTTACAGTTGAATCAGGTACACGCAGTTTGGTGAGATACAGTGAATAAATGTTTCCTATTTATCTTTTCCTTTTCATAAGTGATCTTATGAACTGACATCTTCTATCAGCCTTCCTTGTTTCTTTTCAACATTTCAAAGCGTTATTTCTGTGCTTTTGACCACTATTGACCACTAAGCTGATATTTCAAGCTGTCCACAATGCCTCTGTTTTTTGAGTAGATAATAGCTAATTTTACAAGTTAAGTCTAGTTAAGTTTATTTGTGACCTTTTATGTTTTTTAACATTTAGTATTATCTGCCAGCTTATTATTCAATCATTATTGTAAGATCTCTATTGTAATTCCTAGCAGTCAGTTTTCATTGTATTCTAAATAACTGTGAAAACTGTCATGTCAGTATTTGAGTGTGTTTAGAAGTCACCCATAAATATACTGAATATTACCAGCATACATCTTTTGTGCCCACAAAGGAGAAACAGGAAACTCGGAACTCAGATACGGATTTTTCCCTTTTCTAAGTGCTTCCTTCTTCCTTCAAATGTGGTCCCCAGGTCCCCAGTCCCTGGTAGTATAAGTGCTTCTTTGAGGTCCATTACGCTCAGTACTATATGTACCCAACTGCCTTTGTCTACTTTAATAGCTAATTCAGCTTCTGCTGAGACCAGTGAAAAATCTCCCACTGACTTCACTAGGAGGTGGATCAGACCCTGTTGTTAATTTTCTTGGAGTCTATTACCTTTATCTAACTTCATTCACTAGTTTGGTGATTTCAAATATCCAAAAGGAATTCCAGGTTAGTTTGCCTAGTTGCTGTATCTTGGATTTACACAGCTTTACAAATTAACAAAAATGTGTAGCTGGATGAGATAGGATATGTAGTATGTAAACCTGCCAAATTCCATCTCCTACTTCCAGCTTCAATTCCTAGTAAAATGTAAAAAATTTAAAGGGAGAGATCTGTAAATCTGTACTGGGCCCTAAAACCAATTGTTATTTTGAAAGTAGGGAGGAAGAGTATTGCTTAACAAACTGTTTTATTTGACAAAATTGTATAAGAGGGTAAAGAGGATGCATAGTTTACTGTGCCTTGCAGAGGACTTCAGTGCAATCACTTAAGTTGTCTTCAATTCAAATCATGTGGGTATAAGCACAATTCCATGTATTGAAAAGAGGTGGAATGACATCATATAGTAGGTTAGGATAAATGGTAATATTCAGGATGGGAGAGGTAACACATGGATTTGTGTAATCTGATCACATGCTACATTTTTATTAAAGTATCTGGAGATTAATATTCTGTTAATTAAATACTTTGATGATGCTAAATGAGAGTTGTTGCTAACACCGGAGTTGTCAAAAAAGGGTAAAATAGGATGAGTCCTAGACAAATACCATCTATAATGAAATGAATATGATGAAATAGGCTTTAAAAATGCAAGTGACTTGATCTGTGCAGGAAGATAATGAAGTGCGTGCCTAACTTTGATTATGTGAGTCATCAGTTAGCCTGCTCAGAATGCAGTTTAGATGACACGTTGTCTTTGACAGCTGAAGAATTTTTTTGTCCATTCTCATCTGTCCCATGTCCTGGCTTACACATTCCCACCTCTAAAGACACAATTTACTATCCCTTTGGGCAGATATGCTGCAAGTGCTCATTCATAGCTCCTTCAAGTCAGACAGTGCATCCTTGAGCAGTGTGTTGAATGACTTCTTATGGCATTTTAGATACTGAATAAGTGAATGGCAGTTGAGTCAAACTGAAGGCATAGATACTGGGGACCCTGTGCTTTCTGGGGCTCTCATTAGGGGTTCTGCTGGGCCATAGCTTTGTATTCTATTATTTGGTATTGGTATTTGATTATGGTAAAGAGAGTTTCTGTTAATAAAGGTCAGAGATAATGTGTTAGTCCACTTAAACATTACTGGACTTATATTTATTGTAGTGAAATTAGACTATTATAGACACAGAATTGGTTTTACATTGTTCTTCCTCATAGTTCTCAACTGTATAGTAGTTACTAAAAATCTATGGCCTAAATTTTGATTTTTTTTTTTGGTTGCTATGTAGATTTTTTTTTTTACTGGTAAAAAAAAAGTTTGGATTAGAGATACTGCCTGATTACAACCTGAATTTTTAGTATTTGTTCAGACTTCTATTTTTACCCTCAATGCCCTTAAACACCTACACCAACTGTCTTTGAAGGCTGTAATTAGCTCCCATAGGCAGCGTGAGCCTTTGTTTGAAGCTTCATTTAGGAGAAAATCCCTTGTGTACCATTATATTTTTTTAACTTCATTTGGCAGGCTGAATTACAAACTGCTATACATATATAATGCTTACACAGCTCAAATCGGTGCCTCTTACCTTCTCCTGTTACTTGTCTTTTTTTTCTTTGACTAATGACAGGCTCCTAATACTTATACCTCTTAGGTAAATGTGGCAAAATGGTCACTGCTTGCTGAACTATTATTTCTGGGAAGTAAATTTTTAAATGAGATCACACTGTAAATTAATTAGTTAATCATGTTTTCTGCTTGGTAAGGTATTCATGTACCCTCTGGCTTGAATGTGGATATTGCTACACATGAAAATGTTGCTTAAAAACAAAAAAAAAGTATCATTTTATCTTTTGTCTCACATTTTTTGGTTGTGGGGTGATTTTTTTCACTTGACAAGTCCCAGTATGGACAAAAGACATTAAGCATAATTTGTGAAGAAATTTTACTTTGCTCACATTATTGAATAGGCTTTTTATGTGAGTCCAAGTATGTTGAACTACAATATTCATGTAATGTATTATAGAATGTAATACAGCATAATAGAGTACATAGTATAATATTCCATTACCAAAAAGGTAGAGTTTTTTCCTTAACAGTAGAAAAAAAGGAATTTTAATCAAGCTTTTACTGTTTTGGTTTTTTTTTCTGTAAATTGCTTTTTATTGAATTAACACTCTTAGTAACTTGAAGGAACAAAAGGTAGAAGCTAAAATTTTAGCCAAAGCTGATGTTATTGAGATGAAAAGCTGACTTAGGCTGCAGTGAGCTGTGAAAGCACAGTTGAGAATGTTGAGAATGATCAGAATGCAAAATATTTCAGATTTCATTGTACTGTAACTACAAGCTTTTCCTAATTTGGAGTGACTGGATTATTTGAATAGCTAATCTGGATACACTGTATTTAAATTGGACTGTGCTTTTTTTACTGAAGCATCTTTTTCTCTCTGAACTGAATTGAATTGTATTAATGGAATGTTCATGTAACATATTTGAAATTCCACATAGAATCATAGAATGGCTTAGTTTGGAAGGTGTCTTAAAGGTCTTCTAGTTCCAACCCTCTGCCATGGGCAGGGACACCTCCCACTAGACGAGGTTGCTCAAAGCCCCATCCAGCCTGGCCTTGAACACTTACAGGGATGGGGCAAACAAAACTTTTCTGGGCAACCGGGTCCAGTGTCTCACCCACCCTCAAGTAAAGAATTTCTTCCTAATATCTAATCTAAACCGACCCTCATGAATCTTGTACCCATTTCTGGTAAATGACTTATGGACCACTGTACATGCTGCAAGTGTTACTACAAATTAGGCCTTCATTTGTCTTTAAAGAAATAATTTGTTCTGAAAAGATTCCTTAGTCTATTTTTAGTGTTCTTATAAAAGCCTTTACTTTCCAAAAGTTTTATTTAATTTTGACATAAGATTTTTTTGATGGGCTCTAAATATATATTATTCTGGCTTCCTTAGCTTTTTATGACAAAGGTTAAGAATTACATTTCTTTTTTGTGATTTTAGCGTTAAAAATGGACTATTACAGAGTTTTAATTTTCATTTTAGCTTTACATTACCATAAAAATGTGAATTGCTTTTGAAGCATAACATCATTTTTTACTGTGAAAGTCTACAGGCAAATAATACTGGCATATATTTTGACTGAGGATGGGGAAAGGAAGGTTTTTCAGGTTTTGGAATATTTGCCCTTCTGATCCTTATGCCTGCTGGGTGTAAAATAGCTGTTTACATAACTTCACATTTTCTCTTTCAAAGGCCAAATAAATATTTAAATTTGGATTCTGAGGCCTATGTAAGAATGCAGATATCAAGTTTCAATTAAGTAAGTCCTTTTGGAACTAGAGTAGTACCATAATTTCCTAGCATGAGAGTGAGTTGAAGTTAAGGAAGAAGGTGCTGCAGTCTGATTGAAGGGTGAAAAGTAAGTGGGAGTTCAAAAATTTAAAACCTTTGACCATAGTGATTTTTCTTGGTGGACATTACATTATAACAAAATTGGTCTTTATTCTTAGCAGCATCACACCTAGGAAGTGTGCAAATGGTTTGCATTTGTTTTCCTTAGCAAGTTTGCAAGATACCTCCTCTTACTAAAAGACTTGAATAAGGAGAAAAAAGGGTGTCTGCAGGTGCTTATTAAGGAGGATATATAGCAAAGCAGATAAGGGGCAATAGCTAAAAGATTAGCTCTTTATCAAAGATGATACATCTGTGTTATTGGGTGTAATCTCAGTAAATAAAAATTACAGGTGGTAATACAAAAAGGGGTTCCTTAATGACCATATGTAACTTTCAAGTGTCTACTTAAGCATTGCTTTATTTAGGGGATGTGTTTTTCTTGACTCACCGGCTGAGAACTTCTTAGTCAGGAAGTGCAGAAGTTCAGATCTCCTAATAAAGCAACACAGACTCTATTGAAATGGATTAAATCACACAAGAACCCCTTCTTCTCTCCTGCAGTGTTTAACCGTGTGTATTTAGTACAGTCCTGCATTTTGACCTGGTGAACATGAGCCAGTCAGTCTGTCAGCTCACATTAATGCTTCAACTCAGTAAAATTTCTTAATGAAAACATTCAAGTTCTGGAACAGACCCTGGTAGGGAGTGGGGTTTTCAAGACTGACTGGAAAAGATACATACTCAAGTCAAGAGGTAATAAGCAGTGCCTGAAGGTCTCTCAGAAAAATAATTAATAAATTAGTTTATGTCTTGCTAACAGTTACTTAGTTAAGATAGCATTATACTATTATATATATATTAATTATTATATTAATACTTGATAGCATTTAAATAGAGCTTTTGTAAATTGGCTGGAAGTGTTCTGTCAGAGTGGCTACTGTATTTGGGATAATAATATAGTACTTCAGCATACTATTTAAAAACAGGCAGGAAAATCTCACATTATCTAAAACAATTGACAAAATTTATTCCTCTGTTTTGCTTTGGCAGATCAGTTTAATAAAACAGAAAGAAACAGTATCTTCTCTGTTTAACAAAAATCTAGAATTTCCCATAAAACTTTGATGCAATGGGCTTCACTTAATTTTATCTAAACTGGGATCAATAAATTGTCACAATAATCTGGATTGTTTCATGGGGCACCTTAGAAACATATATTTGTCTCAGTGTTCAAGGCAATGTGTGCTCACAGCCCAGAAAGCCCATCATATCCTGGGCTGCATCAAAAGAAGCGTGGCCAGCAGGTCAAGGGAGGTGATCCTGCCCCTCTGCTCTGCTCTGAGGAGACCCCACCTGGAGTACTGTATTCAGCTGTGGATTCCTCAGTACAAGAAAAACATAGACCTACTGGAGTGGGTCCAGAGGAAAGACAGAAAGTTGATCAGGGGACTGAAGCACCTCTCCTATGAGGACAGACTGAGGGAGTTGAGGTTGTTTAGCCTGGAGAAGAGAAGGCTCTGCGGAGACCTTATAGCAGCATTTCAGTACCTAAGAGGGGCCTACAGGAAAGATGGAGAAGGACTCTTGATCAGGGAGTGTAGTGGTAGGATGGGGTTGTAATGGTTTTAAACTGGAAGAGGGTAGATTTAGATCAGATATTAGGAAGAAATTCTTTACTGTGAGGGTGGTGAGACACTGGACCTGGTTGCCCAGAAGAGTTGTGGAAGCCCCATCCCTGTAAGTGTTCAAGGCCAGGCTGGATGGGGCTTTGAGCAACCTGGTCTAGTGGAAGGTGTCCCTGCCCATGGCACGGGGGTTGGAACTAGATGATCTTTAAGGTCCCTTCCAACCCAAACCATTCTGTGATTCCGTGATTCACTTTGTATATCATTTAAAGCCCTGTAACATATCCAGGATACTAATTTTGACTAAATGAAATGCAATCATTCTCATATTTGTAGATAGAGCCTTGAGGGGTTCATAATTCAAGGTTAAAAACTGAAAAATAGAATCAATAATGCAATATAATTTTATTAAATATCAACTTAAAAATCAGAACCCTCCAGGAGCACTTCACAATACTCATGGTTTTTTCAGTTTACAAAATATCTTTAGACTTAAGGCCATTTTCCAGTAAAATTTAATGAATTTTTGATAAAAAGACATAACAATATTTGCCAGCTCAGAAGTCATGAAGCTGTGTTAATATCGACTAAAAGATATATTTTAGGTTTACAAACATTTACTCAAGATACATCTATTCTCCAACAACTTTTTTTTATTAGTCCTTCAGTGTTTCCTGACATTTAAATTATTCTATGAAGCAACTTATTACAACAAATTTGAAACCCTCTGATTTCTTCTGAAAAAATTGTTCGAGGTTGTTTTGGAAAATAAGCCAAAACCAGCTGAGGCAATATTAAGGAAAAAAGGCCTTACTTTTGGATCCTGCTTTAAACCTGGCAAGGTCTGAGTCAGTCCTCTTTTTGTCTGAAAGTTGGACATTTGGAGGGCAATGTCGTCATCCCGGCTGTCAGTTATTGAGAATGAGAGAAAAGAACATTCATGCCAGCTGGTCTCATCCTTTTTATCAGATATGTAACGGTGATAGACAGCATGTGAGCTAGGCAACAAGAAGAGAAACGAGATGGAGGAAAGAAATATAGATGTCAAACAGATACGTTAAGTCTTTCTTGTGGAATAATGGAATAGATACCAATGCAGGGCAGGGATCCTTTGCGTCTGATGAAGCAGTGTACTTCTCAATTCTAGGCTTTGCAGTGTACAAAGATGCAACACAAGCATAATAGTGATGCAAAAATACATGGAATTTTTTCAGCTCTAGTTCTTGTTCTACAAAAGTTTTTATGTTTTTCTAAGACTTAATTAATCTTGAAAAATCTAAGAGAAATGTTAAAAGATCCATGTAAAGATGAACCATATAGCATTTTTATGTTGTCAGTATGCTCAGACTAGTTTTTCTTTGTTAGTTTGAGGACTGCTGATGTTTGAAATAGCAACTTTTCTGAGTTTTTACATATACAATACTGAGAAGGTAATTCAGAAAATGAAATAGACTGATTTTGAAAGGTTTTAGGATTAACTTTTTTGGTAAAATAATCCTATGTCCCGATTCTTTGCTCTGGTGTTGCACGAAGTCTTTCAGCTATCAAAACAGCTGCCCGAACCTTTTAGTGGAACATTGTTAAAATAAGAAAATCTGTGAGACTGTTTAGCATGCCACATTTTCCTCATCATGTAGGATGGACATTGATTATTCAGTTCTTGCAGAGTACCATAAAGATTCAAATCGTATCCTGGGCTGCATCAAAAGGAGTGTGGCCAGCAGACTGAGGGAGTTGATTCTGCCCCTTTACTCTGCTCTCATGAGACCCCACCTGGAGTACTGTGTCCAGCTCTGGAGTCCTCAGTACAAGAAAAACATAGACCTATTGGAGCAGGTCCAGAGGAGGGCCATGAAGATGTTCAGGGGGCTGGAGCACCTCTCCTGTGAGGACAGACTGAGAGACCTCGGTTTGTTCAGCCTTGAGAAGAAAAGGCTCCAGGGAGATCTTATTGCAGCCTTCCAGTACTTAAAGGGGACTTATTAAGAAAGATGGAGAAAGACTTTGTATCAGGGCCTGTAGTGACAAGACAAGGGGCAATGGTTTTAAACTGCAAGTGAGCATATTTAGATTGAACATAAGGAAGAAATTTTTTGTGATGAGGGTGGTGAGATACTGAAAGAGGTTGCCCAGAGAAGTTGTGGATGCCCCATCCCTGGAAGTGTTCAAGGCCTGGCTGGATGGGACTTGGAGCAATCTGATGTAGTGAAAGATGTCCCTGCCCATGGCAGCAGGGTTGGACTAGGTGATCTTGAAAGGTCGCTTCCAGCCTGAACCGTTCTATGAAATAATTTCTGTCCCTGTAGTAAATAAGCAGTCAATGAAAACACCATCAAAAGGAGACCAAGATGCAAAGGGGTCCTACTAAAGAGATTATTTTAATATTGCTTCAGTGTATTTGGACTTTTCAGGTCACGACAAGTTTCATAAGTATTGGCACAGTATTAGCAGTAGACTCCTCTCAAACATCATCCAGATCAGGTAAGACTACATGTAGTATTACTTGTTTAGTTTTAGGTCCTTTTAGGCAGGGCTCCTATTCCTGTATTTCCTGGTTCTCTATATGATTGGTTTGCCTTTGTGTTTCTTTGGGTTGGTTGGTTTTTTTGTTGGCGGTGGTTTTTTTTGGTTTTGGTGGTTTTTTTTTTTTGGGATAGTGCATTTGGTATTCTTTATTTTGGATTCTTCTCATTTGGCTTTAAAAGTCTAGACTGTAGAAGTCTGTATCTTAGTTGTCTAATCTTCCTTACAGTAAATGGAGAGAAATAAGCAATTCTAGGGAACAGTTAGTCTCTTCCCATGATAGATATCTAAAATTTCTTAGTCTCTACAAGTGGTGTTTCTTTCGAGTGACTGGTGAGTTAGGGAACTTGCTCTGGAGTGCCTAAATTACTGTTTTCTCAAACTAGGTGAGATCACCCAGGCTCTTGGGTCTGAAGTTTGTTGTTTTACTTGTTTTAAAGAAAATTTAAATGAAAAAGTGTTTGGGTTATCTTAAATAAAAATGTTAAAAAGGCAGCTGTTATATTGAAAACCACCTTGATGGTGTCTTTAGGCTGCCTTTTTTCCAGATTTACAGTTGATGACAATGATGATTACTAGTTTGAACACCTTAACGTGTAACGTTCAGTATCAGAAAGGCAAAAGTTTCAATTTCATTTAGTATTTTTGGAAACTGCCATATATAAATGAATGATTTTTCTGATTTTTCACAAAGCATTGTCCGAAAGAGATGCAGATGCCAGTTCTTAGCCATGAGGATGTGATAGTTTGTTCACACTTTATACAATGTGATACCGTGCAACAGATTCCTAAATGATAGCTTTAGCTTGAAGTTCATCTCCCTTGGCTCCCATCATAGTTGATGGAGAGAGAAAGGTTCTCTCGGTGATGACTCAGAGAACCTAAACTTAGTGTTGCGCTCTGAATTGCCCATTAGAGTTGTCTGCCTCTCTCTATTGACTGTAGAGGAAGCCTGGGGAGCGCAGACTCTCTGAGCTAACTTAAAAGAGTGTTTGAATATCCCCATGCAACTACATAGTGAAAATCCAATGCTCTGTGAGCACTTGTAAGTCAGTGAGCACCCACTGAGGTATATGTTGAAAATCAAGGTTCTTGTCTTTAAAAGCAGTATCACAATGTAGCATGTCAGATTGAGTAAAATCTGTTAATTCTAAAGTAAAATATGCTATATTTTATTTTTATTTTAAGGTACAGAATGATGTGGCTTCTGGTACGTGTGTGTTGGTTTCCTTGTTCTAATTCTTTCTAGATACGCTGTTTCAGGTAGGACATTTCAAACACAGACACACACTCTTACTACATTGTAGATCACATCTTGTTGCTACTGAACAGAGCAAAAATGTATGTAGTTATGAATTTTATCTTTATGTAGTCTTGATAGTGTTAGGCATAGTATTTATTCACTTTCAGGTAGGTAAATGTGATTTACTAAAATGTGATGCTATAGGTATCTAATCTATATAATAAAACAAAAATATAATCCCTGTGTATGCGTTCTTACCATATATTGTATTAAGCATTTAAATTTTCCAATGTCATTTGCCAGTATAATTTAAATTATTTTAAACAGCTAGGGATAACTGGATTAATGCAATATAAGGCACAATGAGCAAAATAGTACAGAAACACATTCTTCTCTTTGTCAGCAAAATAGAAATTTAATGTCCCATTTACAGCATCACTTTTATGGTCAAGTCTAGTTTTGCAGTGAATTTGAGAAGAAAAAGGGTTTTATTTATGACTAACCTTTTCAACACATTTATTAAACCCTGAGCTAAAAGATGTTCTATGATGTTTCCCTGTAATTAATTTTAAACAAGCTTACAGAAGCACAATTAACATTTTCCTCCTCTCTTTATTTTTCCTTTCTGGGAAGGCTCTCTGCCCAGAATAAAATACTGTGGAATATTGGGTGGTCTGATATTTTGGGAGCAGGAGAGGTTGTTTATTAATATTTCAGTGAATTATTTTAAATGAAGATGAACATGCTGGAACTTGAGTGCTCACTTTCAGGGCTAGATTGTAGGTTTTCTTAAAAAGCTCCTCTCTGGGAGTTATTATGAACATTTATGGGATACTATTTCATTATAAAGGCTTATAGGTATGCTGCTCATTTTGGCAGAATTGCATGAGTCATTTTTAGGCGGACTTGGAGCATGTAGATTCTGCATATCAGGTTACAGTTTGTGAGTCAGCAAAACTGAGGTGCTGGTGACCAGTCATTTGAAAAAGAAAGCGGATGCCAATACCTGGGGTTCCTTGAGGTGTCCTGTGCATATGGAAGCATGGTTCTTCCTCCGTCCTCACCACTGAGGAGTCTCCCATCTGGGTTCTGCAGTGGCGAGGGAGCTGCAGGTACTCGCATCACCCTTCTCATGCCGTTTAGGGAGTAGAGTGGGAGCAGTCAGGTTCAGCCCCAACAGATATCGATGGCCTTAAGATTACATGTTGAGTGCCTGAGGTGTCTGTGCATCAAAGCGATACATCTCAGAGAACTCCAGTTACTATAAGGTAAGTAATTATTCTCTCCTTTTTTTTCCATCATGATTATTCCTACAAACAAGCAAACTGATTAAGTCTCCATATGTGAGAGAGTAAAAGGGATTATGTGCAAAAGTGATGACTGCAAAAACTAGCTGTAAAACAAATTTTGAATCTTTTTTGTTACCCTTTACTCTTTGAAATAAACAACCAAAAAGTCTGTCTGCCTCTACCCGTGAAATTTTTATGTATCTCCCTGATCTGCAGTGGCTAAACAATAAGTAGCTAAATTAAATACTTGCTATTTCAGACACGGGTGGAAGAACTAAGTACATTTTGACACATTCAGAGCTATTGCATAATATCTGGTGATTCATAAAAGTGTAAAGATAATAGTTTTCAAGAGATCTCAGTCTCCTTTTGAGGTTTTAAAATCTGTGGTCATCCTACATATTCTTGGAAAATAATGCTCCTGAATATCTGATCCAGTACCTTAATCAGTGTAGATATTTCTTCTCCTTTGATATATACACCTTGGAAAATAAATAAAAAGCAGGCTGCTTATGTATACTGTGTATTTTCCTCTGATGATTTTATTTTCACTGCCTTTTTCTGAGAATTCTGCTGTGTTTGTACAGGGCACTGAGTTCTCTGAGAAATCCAGCTCTGATTAGATTCTTTCGTTGTTTCTTGGCCAGTTAATATAGACTGAGACATATCACTTTTATAGTTTATTCAGGAAACTGCATTGCATATTTCGAATTGGTTAGCTGTGTCCTGTTATTAAAAGAGTCTGTAAAGGAGCATGTCTTTGTGATACTAAGTGTGTGGTTACATTTTGTATATTCAGTGACCCAGTATTTTGTAGCATTTCATATGAGCCATAAGAGAAAACGAACAAAGACTAAATGCATGAGTCATTATTTGCTGAAAGGATCTTCTATTCGTATTTTTACTGTCTCCCTCAGAGTGAACATGTATGTTTTTTGTTTTGCAGGGACTGAAGGTTTTTTCTAGTGAATATCAGAGTAAATGTGCAGTTGTCTCCTTTTGCTGCTCTTTCAACCGGAAAGTACAATGCAGCCCCAGCATGTACTCTCTAGTTCTGATAATGGCATGGAAAGTATAGAGCTTTAGAGAATATCAACTAAATACTAGGGTTATTTTAAAAAAAACATCCCTTTCACTGCAAAAAAGCCCTTTAACTTTTCAAAAAAACATATGCGTTAGTAGAATATAAACCCACTTTGACACTACAAGAGATACTATGTATAATTATTTCATTATATAATTAATTTTGTGGAAAGATGGGTAAAATAGTTAAATAGCCTGTGCCAGATGTATGGAAATTTTAATAAAATAATTATCATAATTTACTTAGTGTAAAAAAATATTGTTTCTGAATACTAAAAAAATATAAATTATAAATTGATATTAAAGACTTGTCTAACATCATTGGCTTGGAAGTGAGGGATGCTATGGATTTAAAAAGCCATGATGTGTAGATACCTCAAATTAATGAATTCATTGAAGTATGATTAAGAAAACATAAGTAAAAATTTCCAAGGCTTTCTAAGCCTGAGGATCATACTTCAGGGGGCATACTGAATTTTGATAACTGAGAAATTTCCATATAAATGTCTCTGGAAATGTGACAAATGCAGGTGCAATATTCCAAAGAAGATAAGGGAGCATTTTTTCAACTCTCCCTCCTGGTTTTTTGATCCAGCAGTCGTGTTATGCCTTGCATAATGTCCCCATTAGGTCCTGACAAGAAAAGCAGTTGCACTTTTTAACTACAAGAGCACAACATGTTTAAGCTTACCTTCATTTATTTCAGAAGTATTTTACAAATACTTGTAAATTGTTTTCTGTTTCAGGAGTAATGTAATATGGGATTTAGGAAAAAATATTTGAATTCTGAAGACATTTACTTGCCATCTTTGCTTTTATAGTCATTATTGCAAACATAACAAATATCTGTTTTACTGAACAGAGTGCAGTAAAATAGTAATATTTTTATTTGTACAAAGGTATAAATCTTGATCTACATAGAGTGATCCAGAGAGTTCATAAAAATGCACTTCATTGAAGGTTTTGATGTTAGCTGTTTGAGCACTGAAAATTGGCTTACAGTGAAACTGTCTCATGGCATTGTCAAGACTCTACTGGTTAAAAGATTTGAAACTTTATTAAACTTATGTCATGGATGCCCATTGTTTCAGCCAGCTTTCATCTCACTGACAGGTCTCTGGACATATTTTAAAAATTGGCAATATCTGTTGGTCATGCCTGGAATTACAATTGAAGTTATGTCTAGTTGGACATCTTTGTCCTTCAAAAAATCAGACTCCCCACAAATACTTAGTTTTAGCCACATAAAATAAAGGCTGAAGTTACTAATATACAGGCATTTTTTGGTGACATAACAGTTTTCATCAGAAAATGTAGCTCAGTGTGAGACTTAGCAATGAGGTGCCTCTTTTTTTATGGTCTTTTTTTTTCAGATTTAGGGCTCTGGATTTCCTTAGAGGATGCCACATTATTGTTAATTGTGATCTTGGTAGGAGTTAGTCACAGATGCAGGTTAAGCTTTGTAATAAATCCATCATTTTGCATTTGGCCCAATACTTGGGGAATGTCGACAGGAATGTTGGGTCTCAAGGAATGGGTGACAGATTCTTCAAAGATGAGGCAATGCATGCTCTGTAGTCACAGTACAGAAAATTGCTAGGGATACTAGAATAGTTTTTACTTTTGGGCATAATAAAGTTTTTTTTTTAAAAAAAGTGAGTATTTTCTTAAAATACTGTTTGGAATATAAGAACAATTTCTGTTTCAATCATTCACTTTTTTTTGCTAAATTTTTGGTACTGAATATGCCAAAAGAACGGCTTGCCATATTACAGTTTACTCTGAAAAAAAGTAAGCATAATATACCCATGGCTTATTGTTTTAAGAAACATTTATTTTAAACAATTTTTCATATAGATTTCTGAAGTTCAGACTGCTATTTGTCTGGGTGTTATGGAAAAGTTATAAACAGGTTTTAAATCCCCAACAGCAGCATTTCTACTGAGACATAAGTAATAAGAGGAAAATAGCTTTTCTGTTGAAGATGTACTTCTCTTAAAGTAATGGCTTTAGGAAAAGCCCTGAAATATGGACTCAGATCTTAGACACTTTTGAGAATCTCCGTCTCCTAGCTGGAGTAAATTTGATGATATCAAAACCACTAAATAGGTCTCCTAATGTAATGACGGGAACCTAATTTATAGTCAGTGCAGGTTATGCTACACATGTTTTCTGGCTTCTCTTTCTGTTTCTTTCCCCCCAGCCTTTGCTTTGATGTTCTGCAGATGTATGCTTCCCTCTTTCTTCATTCCTTCTTATGCTGAAGGTGTAGGGGAATAATATGAAGGTGGTCACACTCTGGATGTGCAGTAGCCCATCCATTGCATAACTACGTGTCTGAAATTTTCAGGAAGTTTCAGTCATTTATCCCCCTCCTCCTTCACATTATCCATCTGAATTCCAAATAAAGGTTTTATCTTTGCCATGGTCCTATTTCTCTTTTATCCATTTGTTACTAAAGTGACAAATTCAGAAGACTTAAACGTTATTTCTAATCAGAATCAGTGTGCGTTGGTGTTATGTGTACCATGGGTTCCATATTGGACATGGACAGTCAGCATTGAGACTTCCTCAAACGGCTGCAACATTGGAGGTTTTGCATACCAAACTGCTGCTCAGTGATTTCACCCTGAACTTGTGTTCAAGGCTAGGTATCTTACACTTTGTAATCTGAAACACAACATTGAGTAAGAATGGTAAAGATATCAAGCTAAATCATTTAAACTATAAAATTAATTGTTAATAATTGTAGAGTAATTGTACCGCTATTCCTTAGTGTATTACTTACTGTAAGAAAAATGTGTAGGTTACCTCAAACCAAGAATTCTGGGAATCTTCTAGTTTAAGTTGCCTTTTATAATCTTGCTATTTGCTTTGTATCCATTTCTGATATCAGTGTGTTTCAATTTTGTCTGCCATGCTGATCTTGAATCATTACTTGAGAAAAGCCTCCATAACTCTGTTTCATATGGAGAGATATAGTTCAACGCAAAGTCTGCTTTTTGTTGCCTACTCTCAGAATGGGGTGTCGTAAAAGATGACCTGAAAAGATAGCATGATCTCTTGTGAGAAGGCTCTGAAGAAAAATGCTTTAAAAATATGTTTTATTGGAGGGCCTGATGCAAACAGATTCCCTGATGGAAGAGATCTGATTTGCAATAGGACATAATAATGAAAAGCCTGAAAGCTAGATGCCTTTTGTTAAAAGGTGGTATAGAAATATATAGGTCCTGGATCCTTGGTGT
Source organism: Limosa lapponica baueri (assembly GCA_002844005.1). Taxonomy (NCBI): domain Eukaryota; kingdom Metazoa; phylum Chordata; class Aves; order Charadriiformes; family Scolopacidae; genus Limosa; species Limosa lapponica. Next base: position 338,640 of record KZ505954.1, on the reverse strand, counting down.
TGATAAGGTTGATACTTTTGATGGCAAGGAACAGGAATATGTGTGGATTCAGGAAGAGTAACTAAAAAATGAAATACATCTCTAAATAAGGTGTATTGCTTTTTATTTGCTCTTCTGCCATCCGTATTATTGGCCTAATTATGCCAGCCAACTACGGAACATGTAAAGGACTGGAAAGTAAAAAAAATGCATAATCAGAAAACAGTTTTTGCAATAAAATTGTTGTGCAGATTGTGTTACTGGAAGAAACCTATGTTTGTTTTTTGGGCACCAGAACAAATGAACCCGTGTACTGGAATATTTGGAGTATTTGGAGTATTTATGTTTTGCTGTACTACATGAAACACTGGCATAATTATTGCTAGACAGTGGTTCGCTTCACAACAGAGGGAATCAGGGAAGGAAATCATGTCTGTGTTGAAGCTCCCTTTAATAATCAGCTAGCTTAAGAAAGAAGTCCAGATGACTAATTTTCTCTTGATCTTTGTAAGTAATATATATTTTTTAAAAAAACCCTCCTTTTATGCTGGTGCTTGAGCTTGGTCATTGAATCAGGTGATGAAACTGCTTTTCACATGTCCTCATCAATTACTTGTGGTTCTTCACTTCCAACGGCTGTTCATATGAGCATTTTTATAGGAACATCTAGCACTGATGTATTGTCCCTAACCTTACTCATGGAGTCATTCCCTTTTTTTATGAGATAATCATCCCAGAGACATTTTCAGGTATGTTCAATGTGCCTGAAACAATGAAACTTGGAGACTTATACTCCTGCTTGTCTCAAGGAGATTTACTTAAAATTAGAGTTTGTGAGTATATACAATAAGACCCATATGATCTTGAATTCTTCATCTTGGCCACCACAGATTTTTGGAGTGCAAAAGTGCATGCCTTTTAATTGTTGGTTTTGTTTTTTTTTTTTTAAAGATGAGAAATAAATTATTATTGTCATTTTGGTAGTCTAAGGCTGATTAGGACATAACGTTTCTCAGCTAACCCTCTCCTTTTCTTTGAATTCATAGACAAGGAGGTATCAAATGCTGTAGGCAAGAAATGCTGTCCTATTCCAGACTAGAAGTCTCTTTGTGGCAATATCCATTCTAAGAAGGAAGAATATGGGGCAAAAAATTCCTAATCATAGGAAGCCAGAAGAAAAAGTTTGGGATTTGGAATGATAAGGAACATCTTGAAAGCAGGAATATTTCTGGCCATGTGTGCAGGCAACTAAATAGAGTATCACAGTTTGTTCCTGCAGGGGTACTCAGCCCGTACTTACACCCAGCAAGTGCCAGCTCCTGTGCAGTGTACAGCAGTAATGTACAATACTCCCATCTTGTTTCCCACAATCATTGCTATTACAGAAAATGTAAATAATGTCAGAAACTCAGATTAGAAATATCCTGGATTGCATTTTATTTTGTGTCCATGTTTCCTAACACTGAGGTTTTTTGGTTTGATTTCTGTAGGCATTATTTGTAAAGCTGTAATGTTGATTTACAGCTTTATCTTTTTGTCATATTTTTTATTAACCAAAATTTGATTATCTTTTTGAGTACAACATCATCGGATTTAGCATTTATCACATTCTTCATTCTTTCATGAGCTTCTTTGCCCATTGTATCAACTAGTGCTAAACACTGATTGCAAGACATACAATTTCCAAGTAAAATGATTAATAAAAGCATTTTAGTCCACTTCATTGAAATGCATATCTCTGTATTTGCTTGCAGCTCCCCTATGTTTTTAGGATAATAGCAGAGTAGTCCTGATCAAGGTCCCAGTCCAGGTTCTTGCAGAATTTATAGGCTCCTGTGTTATTCTCTCAATTATACATAATTTTCTTAAAATGCCAGTCATCTCACTCTTTCGATTACAATCTTCAATCACTTTATTTTATGTGAAGAATAGATCCATTATACCTGATCATCTGTAACTGAAATGCCAAGTACAGGTTCCCATATAAGTGAAAGACACTTTTAAATCCAGAATTTTTGAACTAAAAAAGTAAAGACTACAAGATGGTCCTAACAGTGTTAGGCTGACCTGACCTGAAAATGGCTTTTGATTCATTAATTGTTCTCTTAAGGCAACTTGTTGAGAAAGGGAGAAAATAGAATTTTTTATTCAGTTGAATTAAGATGAATTACGTAATTGCCAGTCTTTGTCAGCCTTGCAAAGCCCTCGAGTGTCTTGCTGGACCATCCTTTGCCTGTGAGGCTGTGTGTTTGATGATTCTTAACAAAGAGTTTTCAGAGTGGTTGGCAAAATATTGGATCTCTTGACTCTGAGCGTGTTTTCTATGTTAAGTTTGCCATCTTGCAGAAGAATGTGTTATTCCTAATGACTTTAGAAGTTTGACTTCTTTTTCTCATATTTCTTTCCGTAGAGTTAAAAAATTCCACTCAACATTCCCTTAAGCCAGCTCTTTAAGGAGGAGTTATGGCCAAAGTCTGCATAGAATAAGGCAGCTACAGTGCCTGTGAAAGCAGAGCAGGTGAACCTGGGCTGGCACTTGCCTCTAAAAGTCTCTAGGGAAGTTGCGCTCAGAGGGACTATCCTGCTGCTGTTAATGCTGGTGCAGTCTGTCTGGTGGGACAGAGTTATCACAAGGCACAAAAGCAGCCTTAGTGCAGAATAAACCATCATCAGGATAAAGCAGTAATACAGCATAGAGCATAGATAAAATGCTTCGCTGTTAGTTTAAACAACTGAGAAAGAGAAAGCAAGTCTTAAAGTTCCTTGGTTTTTCAAAAGAAATTTGTGCTCTACTATTGTATTTTTATAATGTGGAATATAATTTTGAAGTTATAGGTAAAGTTTCTACTTTCAGTTAAACTGATCTCGTATTTTTGCTAAACTGGAATTTTTCTTCATACACCCAGTATTTTGTTAAAATGGGGCAAATGCTAGCTAGAAAATAGTTCTGTGTCATTAATGTCAGTTCTTAGGTTTTACACTATTGATTCGTAACTGCTCCTGAATTCTCCATTCAGAGATAGTCTCTAATGCACTATTGAAGGTACTTCTAAAATAGTCTAAAAAAAGCAAAAGGGGATGAAGAAGAAATGTCTATGCACTAGCACAGTAGTATCTTTTTGTCCACTTTTCACAAAACTAGATTTTAGAAACCTGGTTTTTTCTATGATGTATTGATGATGGTAATTCTCTCGAGATTTTTTCTGTATTTTAAGTGTTTATATCTGAGGCAATAATTTTCCATGGATTTATGAATCAAACTCAAAATTCCAGCTGA
>KZ505954.1:315319-334684 GCA_002844005.1 Limosa lapponica baueri | reverse complement strand
AGCTGTAGGGAAATGGCCAGATAGTGGAAAGGAAAAAGTTCTTTTGGTTGTAATAATAGCATGTCATCCATATAAACCCAAATAATCTAATCCATTGTTTTTGGAAATGTCACCCTAATGATTAGGATTAATGAACTTGGTGCCACATTAAGGCCAAATATACAGAATTAAAAGTTTCAGTTAGATCTGGCATTAATCTAATATCTAGAAAAAAACTTCCTGTGGCAAGAAGGACATCAAACTATGTGATTGTGGTTGTCCTTCTGTCATTACTGTATGTGAATCTGTTAACCTTGTAACTGTTTTGTGTTTGTTAACCTAGATGTGCATTTCAAAATTGCCATATGCCATGAAATGCTCTTTGGCAATTGTAAAAGTCAAATCTGTCCAACTATCCATTTTGTTTGTCTCCTGTAAAATCATAGAAACTTGATCTTCACTTTCTGCTTTGTCAACTCAAGCATCCTAGATGTCTTTTATAGTCTCCTACAATGATAGCATGGCTCCCCAGCCTAACATCTAGTTGCTCTCATGCTTGAAAAGTGCTTCAGTGAGCATACATTTAACCTTCTTGCTAAGCTCAACAAGGAAAGTAAAGGTTAACTTAAAAAATACTACAGATCCCAACAATGTGACAATAACAGTACTGAGTGATGAAGTCACCACTAATCTGTAAAAGCGTTCATGAGTGTCTTCACAAATTGTTTTAAAACATAATTTTTCTTAATTTCTTTTTCCCTGTTCCTTTACTGTGTTCTCTTAGCTTTTTCCTCACATTCTACTTAAGACTGAGTTATTGAGAGTACTCTGTAATTTTTGTAATAGACTTGTGTTATCAAAGGTACTGAGAACGTGCACAACTTGAACAATTCCCTCTTAGTGTTTCTCAGCTATTTGCTAATGGAGTCTAGTCAGACTTGGTTGGCCTTCTTTTTATTAGTTCCCATACATTTTCTAGAGATGCTGTTATTGATGGAAGAAGTGACCAACATTAGGTCCAAAATCTTCTAATATGTAGCCCTGATCTTTAGGTAGAATTTCCTCATTTGTTTCTTGACTTTGGAGAATCTTGCTGAAAACTGGCTTCTTGGGTAATGGAGGTTATGTTGGTGACAGGAACTGTAAAGCATTAATTAGTTGGGATGTTTGTATATACATGAAGATACAAAATGAGCATTCATTTCTCCTGTGGAATATAAAAAACTGGCATCTTATTTTTTTTAAGTAAGACTAGAGTGATTAAGTCTATCTTCACTGCAGTAGAATGCAGAATACATCCAAGGGCTTTTTTATGTTACAAGACTAGGTTTATTTTTGTTGTTTCATTTTAAAGTGCCTTTGATACCCACACAACTTTCTAGGAAGAGACATAGTTATATATTTCAGTAAATTTTCTTCGTGACTGTTGTGCTGCTAGTAGTTCTGCAAGGACTGTTCAACAGTGGTTTGCTTCTTGATAGAAGAGGTCGGTATTTTCCTCTGTATGTTTTATACTGTTGTCATCTTGATTGGATGCTACCTTTCTGTACAAAAGCTGCAAGGCAGCCAGGGTTACCCATTTGACTTCCAGGTGTTCACTTCCACGCGCTTTCTACGGTAGCTGGTGATCTTCCATATGGATTTTTACAAAGATCCGGAAATAAATTTTCTTCTTTGGAAGCTCCATGTTAGGCCTCTTTTATGGAAGACTTGCTTTCATGCAGACAACTTGAAGAGACGATCAGAAACGAAGAGGGGGGAACATCCAGAGCTGGTCTCAGCACTTTGGAGAAGTTCTGGAAAAAATACCTAATTCAGGAATCTGAACTGAATATCAGAGTATTACCCTGCTCTCTGATGGTATTTCAAGAAACCAGGTTGTTGTTAGACACATGATGTTGTTACTACGTGGTAGTGTGATGGGAAGTTTTTCACCTAGTGTCTCTGAAAGCCTAGGCAGCACAGGCATGGTTGACATCTCTCTTCCACCTGTCTGAGCCCTGGGATCTAAACTGAAGGAGGTCTGGCTAGGCAGCTGTAACTGTTTGATCCTGCACACAGGGGCACACGTTTGGGCTCACATAGGGACTGTGGATTAAGAGCTCAGTATGTATATTACTGTGGAGCAAGTTCTTCTAGCTTGAAAACCGTTTTAAAGTCATGTCCTGCCAATATAGAATACAGGTGCTGTAACTTTTTACAGAAATACATATTATTTTTCTGTAAACTTGTGGTCTGGTCCTATGCTGGATAGAGTCAGGTGCTGCTTTAAAAATACACACATTTAATCCCGTCTCACCAGCGTGTTGAGAGCGACAGTTAAATTGGAAGTTTAAAGTTTTATCTACCGTGGTAATTTCCTGGAGTTATTGAGTGCACCTGTCTCATTTCATAGTGGTCCAGCTGATGTTCCCTAGCATGAACATGTTCAGGCCGCCAGCTTTGTCTTTGAGAAGCTGCTTCACACAGCCCAGCATTCATTGAGGAGCCACCACTGATTTAATTCACTGGATTTAAAAATGGGCATTTACCTCACTTTTCTGAGGAAACTGGACATTTTCATAGCTGTTATTTTCTGCTTGCTCTTTTGTGGAGGCATCAAAACAGCTCAGTAGGACCTATTTTGTCTCTTCCAGACTGAAATATGAACCCCAGAGATATTTTAAAACTAAAGTTCATTGTATGATATCACATATATATGTAGTTGTGGATACAATAGAAAGAGAAAAGAAAGAGAAAAGACACACTGATTCACATTTGTTAGTAAAGTTACAGTTTTAGGAGTTTAACAACCCAAAACAGCCTGCAGAGATGTTATTAGGCAAAACAATTCTCATATGTTGCTGATATTTTCTTACAGTTTGATCATTATTGAAGTAGCTGTCTTTTATTTAATGGTCTATTGGTTATTAATGGTCTTTTATTTAATGGTGCTAATACCCTAGTAATAATAGAGGTTTTCTTTGAAAGAAAATTCTACTCTTCATCAGACTTAAAGGTTTCCTTTGAAAAACTGGGATACTTTTAACTGCTGGGAGAAGCACCAGCTGCATGATCCCTGTGGTAAGGAACTGAAACGCTTCAAAAAGATTAGATTCAAAATTAGATACAATGATGTATAGATAAAGTGTATTATGATATATTCTCTGTGATGACTGAGGGGAAAAAACTTCAGTGTCAGAATGCCTCTTCTAGGAGTATGAACTCACTGTTATTCAGGTGGAGAAAATCTGGGTTGCTGCTCAGTCTGTATTTTTCCCATGTCATGTCACTTTGCCATAGATTAAATTTATTACAGTAAAATCTGTCTGGGGTATGGTGCTTTATATTAAACATAATTTATTTGTAAGCTAGTTTGGATAGACAGAAGATACTTTCCTAGTGAAATTGTGGAAAAATATGTTTATAATTATTTAATGCAAATGAGACTGTCTACACATTTCCTTTCTATTGTTTTCACATTCTCACCATATTTTGAAAGACAGTTCTGATGACTGCTGCTAGAAATAATTAGTCCATTGAATTTCACTGTTTTTTTTTTAATGGTATGTGAACAAAAAGTATTTTTGGTTCTACAGTATCTTCAGCACATCAGACTGAAGTAGATGATACAGCTATTTTAGCCTAACAGTTGAAAATTATGTCAAAATTCGACTTGTTACAAACTAAAAATAATAGATATTACATAATTTCATTTGAGACTTAGAACACAAAGAAGATGCTGGACCTAGTAACATGAAACATGAAATACTGGTACTGCACAATTTTAAAAATAGTTTAAATTAAATGCCTTGACCAGCATGTACATTTGTAGGCAATAGTTCTGTAGCAAGGCACTAATCAGCTAAGTACCATAATCCTCCTTATAGGGTAAATTCTTACTTGACCTCCAGCTATATACAGCACATGGTAACAGCATTAAACTATAACACTCCTCTTGTGCTCTCAATAGCTTCCCATTGGGTCAGCTCTTTGACTTGAATTGCTGTTGTTTCATACACTAGACTTTTTTTTTTCCCCCTAGATGCCTTATATTTTGTAATTGCATTTTGGGGGAAGGGATTGTAAAATATATCTGAAAAACTGTATCTCAAAATTAAGAGACTGTTCATATGATTTCACTGAACACAGAGGATTAAATGAAAGACCTAGCCAGAACAGAAATTGATGTATTCTCATGAACCCGAGGCTTCCAACTTCCCAGATGTGCAGTGGCTGATCAAAAGGTAAAGCAGGGAAGAAAGATGCTGAATATGTTGTGTAAAAACAATGTGTAATGCTCAGCATTTTTTGTTCTTTTTGGGGATGATTAGGAAGAATTTTTTTTACTTTTAGCAAAAAAAAAAATCAACAGAAGTATTGAAAACCTTTCTATTGTGCTTCAGATATAGGAGAATAGTATCTTTAACAAAGTTTTGTACTTTTATTTAAATTAGAATTTTTAATTGTACTGTATTTTCTGTGACAAAAATATTTATTGGAAAGTTGGATTTCATTTCGTAAAAATAGTATATGCAGAATTTTGGAATTTTCTTGTATTTTATATTATTATTTGAAGTCCTTTTTAGTAATAGTTCAGTATCGTATTAACTCATGTTTTAATGTTTCTGTGACCTAGTATTCTTTTAACACGCCGGGTTTTAAACTCATTTGAAACCTTTGTATGGCAGCTGTTAATTGATTCCCACCTTCTGCAAATGATTTCTATTATGTCCGTACTAGATAACTAGAATGCACATTCTGACCAATTATTCTCGAAAGCAATTTAATCCAGTTAGCATTGTTTTTATGATTAGCTTTTTTAACAAGAGATTTTACTTAAAACGTAGGTGAGATATTTCTTGTTTATATATTAAGTGGAAATAATTAGCAAAATACTCTGAAAATACTCAAAAGTAGAAATAAAGAAAAATCTCAAGATGTTTAACCTATTTGTGAACGGTAAGCATTCATCAATGTAGCTGAATAAACAGTACGGTTATAATATAGTTATTTTATTTGTCTCTTTGCAGTTCTCTAAAATAAAATTATATGATAAAAGGGCTACTGAAAACTCAGTCACAATAAAGGACAAAGCTTTTACTTACAATCACTGGTTTTGTCCAGTAGTTCCTCGTTTTTTCCATGTTACAACTTTTTTCCCCACTCAAATTGAAATTAGCCCTTGAAAGCTGCAATGCTGAATTTTTGCTGAATTGCTTGTATAGAAAATATGTGATTCTGAAGTAATTGTATTGCTTTATATGTCTGTGCAATCATGTCAAGTTCAAAGCAAAGTTGTTATCAGTGGTGAATTTAATTATGTTAATGTTTTGTTACTACAGATTTCCTTTCATTCTGTTTATACCAGTGTGCAGTCAGTGAATTTATATTTTCAGATAAAATCTTAATAGAGATCAATATCTGTAGTATCACTCTCATGCTTCAGTAAATTTTATAATCGTAATTGTAAGATTAATTCATTATTGTTTGGAGATACTTAGTTGGAAGGTATTTTAATGGTTCAAAACGGTTGCTATAAAATAAAATTTTGTAAGGCATGGCTGAAATGAAAGAATGTCTCAGATGAACTTTACGTAGAGAATTGCTTAGATATCTTAGTGTTAACTGTACTTCAGGGCAGCCTGTTTATATTGTTCAAGAATTATGATAAATACCTTTTATTTTTATCAGAGTAGGCTGTTTAAATGAATTAGTTTGCAAATCGTGCATTGGTTGGTTATGATCTTTCTTTCTGGCTGGGGGGTGTGAGAAACAAAGAGAGGGGAACAGACAGATCAGTAGATTAATCTAGTATAAAACTAGACAGTACAGAGAACTGCAAAAAGAGATCTTGGTAGAAACTGTAACTGCTTAGAAGTCAGAAAAAGCTATTTTTTTTCCGTAAGCTGGAGCCACAGCGGCTTTGGAGAGTGTGCAAAATGATTTCTCATGCACAATGTGACTCAGCAAAAGCAAAAGTTATACGCAGAGAATGAGAAAAGGAGTTAAATCAATACCAGCCAGTCTCTTAAAAATACTGCCAAATATAGGTAAAAATTTTGCAGATTCTTCAGTATAGCAAAGGAAGTCTGTGGAAATGCTTTCCAAAGAGCACTTAGCAGTGAGAGAGCAGGCTCCTCTCTGAGAAAGGCAGCCAGATCTTAATATTGCACGGCAAGTTTTCTGGGTTAATTGCACTCATGGGAGTTTCGGTTGCAGAGTGTGTTCAGCTCACCTTCTTGCAACCTTTTGCAAGGTGTCATGATCGTGTTTTATCTGTTCCCTGTCACTGTTGTTTTAAAACAAGTGCCTGACTATGTGTTGAATACAGCACATAGAAGTATAAAAGTTTTATAATAAGAGAATATTCTTATGTGATCACTCAGGAACCAACAAATGCTCACGTCAGACTTCTAGTGGGAAATGTGAATTTTTACCTACTCTGAATTAATCTTTCATGTACTGAAAGGATCACATTCTGAAAACAGTTAAGCAGACTTACAATATGTGCAGGAGAAATATTTTTATTTTTAATTTCCCAGTCAATTTTATTCCTTGCTAAGTCCTAGGAAATGGAGGACAATATATTAAAGTATTGTCTAGTAAATTATAATTAGTTATTTAAAGTACCTGATGATGACTCAGGCCCACTGAGCCCTCACTATTTCTTAATTGACCCCAAACTTATTTATAAAAATTTCCAAGTAAATGTAGATGAGTTCAGGTATCCGTATGTTTGAACATATCTTTGGAATGATATTTTCTTGAAGGTTTCCTCCAGTTCAAATGTGTCTTCTATTGGTTTGAGAAAAAGATCTAGTTTTAACTGTGATATAAATACATATTACAGTGTTTTTGAATATCAGTGGCTTCTGAAATGTGATGGAAACTTACCTTTTCAAATTTCCTTTTCCTCAGTGCGCTTGGATTAATTTTTTAAAAATCTAAATCAAAGCAAAAGAGTGTTTTCTCTTTAAGGAAGAATATAAATGAATGTTAAAGACTTTCAAGCTATTTAGTTCCGTTTCTGAAATCAGAGCCATCAAAGCAGAATAGCTTATATTCTTCTATGCCATATTTTAAGTACTTACTTCCGACTGTAGTGTGGGGGAGTTGAATAATTTAACTTTATGAGCAGGAGGTCAGGTTACAGTCAAGCTATTTGATTTTCATAGTACTAGTGATACTTGTAGTGCACTGCAAATAAGGTTCCCATCAGTATAAGGTTCAGACACGTGTGTTAAAAGACCAAATGTCATGTATTGATAAATGACAATAAAATAAAGATAATTAGTGACAATTGGTAGAAAATAAGTTTCAGTTTCTATATCTGAAAAAATTAATATTTACAGAATGTACTTGATTGAGAGATTTGTGCAGGTTCTAGTGTTTTCTAACCATAGTAGAGATTTTATTTTATTATTGTTTCAAAGAAGCAGTAATCATAATGGCCTGGAGCATTTGTCAATGGTGTGGTAACCTTTTTTAGAGAAGGTGGTAGTCCTTCTAACAAGAGATATATAGTGCTTAGTTGAGCTGGCAGCTGGGGGGGCATATCACAGCTGTTGACACACATTTAAAGTTCTCTTAATTTTTAATGTTCCAGGAAAATTCTGGAAAGGCATGAGTAGTCATTTTTCCATGGTCTATCTAGCTGGAGGTAGAGGAGGAAAGGCTTTTATTAAGGTATCTTTAAGGTAGTTAATGATGAGAAATGGATTAGACGAAGGCTCATGAAGGTGAGTGAGAATTAGCTTCTGATCTAAAAATAACAGCAGATTGTTAATAGTCATGACTGGTGGTAAGTTTTGATGACTACTATTCCTCCTACCATGATTTAATAACACTGGTTAAAAATGTATAGCACACATTGCACAACTGTTTTTGTAGCAGGTATTTTTAAAATGAAAAAAAAAAAAGTGACTTACGGTAAAGGGGGGCTAATTGTTTAGTGACAACCAGTAAAGAGAATGCCAGGCTTGAGTGCTAAGTGGTGTGGTGATTGCTGGGCAGGATGAGCCCTCTCCTGCCAGCAGTTTCTGGCTGATCAGGTGTACAGGTACAGTTAATTTATTTCTGATGGATAGGATTGCAACTTCTGGCATTTGATCCTGGTAGTGAAGTTAGATCCCTTCAGCAGGGATGAAATTAATTAGAAAGGGAGTTTGATAGTGCCAATCAGCATAGGCCAGGAATTAAATTAGTTACTTTTATCTATTGGGCTGCTTTCTCCGAAGAAAAAAGTTGCATTTCAGGAAAGTCCTTATTCTTGCATGGCCTAGAACTTGCCACATGCAGGACACCTGTGTAAAGCTTTTGCCTTCATGAAAGCTTGGAATAGATTGAGGGCCCATCTGATCTTTACACTACTGTCAGCCATAGATGGTGTTCTTATATTCATGTATTAGCAACCAAATGGAGGAAGGGCAATGACTGCTTGTGGTAAATGTAACAGACAAGGTTAGAAGTGTTTGTGTAAGAGGTATAAAAATATAATGCTAAATTGGCACATCCTCCTCTCATTAACATAGTTCATGCTAGAAAAAAGGGTGGATTTTTAGTAGATTTTGTGCCAGTTCCTCAGATGATGTGTTTTCCTGATAGAAGTATATTTGCCTCAGCAAAACGTCTACAATAAGTGTTTTTACTCATGTAGAAATTCCATCTTTTTTATCCCCTCAGCCTCTCCCCACCATGACTTTGGAGCAGCAATGTTTCCAGAACAGATTTGTCCAGTATTCTTTGCATCCAAATGAGGACACTGTGACATGGAGTCATATATATATATACACACAAATGTATTTGTGTGTGTATATATATATAAAATCTTCTATGTGTAGCTAAAACAATTCTTAGTATTCTGTTCATACTACTATAGATACATGTATGCAGATATTTAATCCTGAAGAATGTGTACACTCTGCTCCAAGCCATGTGTGAAATTCATCAAACTAGATTCTGTATGGCTTCATGTGTTACACAGTTCATGATGGAATTGATCCTATAAACCATACACACTGGAGCATTTTGATGTATTGCAGGATCAAATCTATGCAAAATCCTGTGGCTGTGAATACAACTTGATCCATGTGTAATATAGAATCATAGATTCATATGCTCACAGAATGGTTTGGATTGGAAGGGACCTTTAAAAGTCATCTAGCCCAACCTCCCCTGCAATGAGCAGGGACATTTGCAACTAGATCAGGTTGGTCAGAGCCCCATCCAACCTGACCTTGAATGTTTTCAGGGATGGGGCATCTACCACCTCTCTGGGTGACCTGTTCCAGTGTTTCACCACCCTCATTGTAAAGAAATTCTTCCTTATAACTAGCTTAAATCTACCCCTTTTTAGTTTAAAACCACTACCCCTTGTCCTGTTACAACAGGCTCTGCTAAAATGTCTGTCTCCGTCTTTCCTATAAGACCTTTTTAAGACTTCTTATAAGCCCTCTTCAACTTTTTATAAGACCCCTTTTGTAGACTGAGTATACACAGTGTATTAACAGTAGCTTATGTATACATTCCATGTGCACACATATTTGACTCAGTCTTGCAATGAAGATCCATCCCCATGGATGAATGCCGATCTGTTGAGTGCCATTTATGCCAATTGGATTGGCATAGGGAGAAAAGATTTTGCCTATATTGGGGAAATTAGGCATGGTTTTATTGTAGGCATGGCAGAAATTTTCAGCGATGTAGGTAATTTGCTACTGGAACAACTTATTTTTGGATGTGGCATATTTTTCATCAGCTGAAGTATTTAAATGAAAAATAATTATCTTGTCGTAATGAAAACGTATGTGTCTTTGCAAAGTGTCTGGGCTCTGGTAGTTCTGTTGTCCTAATTGTCTGTTCCCATTGGCCATTCTGGTTTTAGACTTACAAAACTCTGTTCATATCATATTAGAGTGATTCAACTTGAGTCCCCAGAAGCAGAATCCATAGAGTTTTTGTTAAACTTACAGAGGTTATGATTTGTGCTGGTACTAACGTGACACTTCAGTGAGACAGACAGGACATCTTAGCTTCACCGTAAGCAAATAAGCATCCAAGTGATGCTTATATTACTTGTCATACTTCACAGGAAGAGTTGCATTTTTGCAAGATTGAATTAGTTTCCTCATTTGCAGATGCCATTGTAAGGCCAAAGTACTTTAATATTTACAAGGCAAGACTGGGTCCAAATCTTTCAAGCACAGTTTAATGACCCTGTATGGTACCTAAGGCAGGATGCCAGTTTGCCAGTCACCCCTCTGCCCACAGTCTGCTCAGACAGTTGTGGTTTCCCCACACTGAGAAGAGACCACATTTCCTTTCTGGCTGTGAGATGAGCATTTTCTTTTCTACTAGCTGGGCAGAGCCCTTTCTGCTTTCCTGGGAACCAAGGAGAGCCTTCTCCCCTTCATTAAGTTGAAGCCTTTTATTCCCTTATCCCTTCTAGGACGACTGTGGCAACAACAGGGCTGAGTCTTTGATCTCCTTTTTACTGTCTTTCCTCACACTAGGCAGGATCTCCTGGTTGCTGCCTGCAAGGCTGTCCTTCAGGATCAGTGACCATTTGTAAGGGTAGAAAACATTTTCAAAAGGATCTTAATTATAAAGATTGAACTAAATATAAAATGAAGGGGCTGATAACACAAATTTTCATTACTTAAAGCGTGAGCTGATCTCTCTTACCCCAGAGAAGGCCCACCTCAGTCTCTTTTAACCACATCTGGGATCTTTGCTCCAATTTCCTGCAGGTAACTACTTCAGATCCATCTGGGGTGAAGTACAAATCTGGACGTGTCTGGAAGCAGCAGTTTAAATGCTTATTACCCTGTTAGAATTGATAAAGGCAGGATCTGAAGCTCCAGTTTGGTTTTTCTCTATGAATCACTACTCCCTATTTAATTGATCCCTTCTAATCAAGTAGCAAATAATGTTGTATCAAACAAACAGAACATACAACATTCATAATATATTCCAGACACATCGTCTATTAAAATATTGCATGTAATAAAATCACATGCTTCAGTGAATCATGTGTCAGGAAGGAATATCTGTTGATAATTTTTTTTTCCACCTTCCTCTGAAGCCTCAGAAGTTGTCTATGGCTAGATGTAGCCTATGACAAAAAGTCAGTGCTTAATGTGGTACAGGAACTCCATTCTATACCTGGCTGGTGTGTCTTGCTCAAATGCTCAGACTAATACTATTGCCATCCCTATAAGGATGGGAAAGATTTTTTTTTTTTTTCAAGGCAGACAGGCAGGACTTTGAAGCTGTTTCCGTTCTTATGCAACACAAAAAATGTTTTGTTTTCTGAGTTCACGTCTTCTGAGTTCATCTAATTTAGACAACTGCTGCCATTGGATCTTTGTCCTGTTTTCTGCCCTTGGCTCGCACTATAGTTTTGTGGGAACTGAAATGTATGATTTTTAAGCAATAAAGGCTGCTAAAAGATCAAACTAACTGAATGATTCATCTAGCTTTAATTTCTATGGTGATTATAAAACCCTGTGAAATAGAAGTATATGGTCAAATTATATTGCTGTAAAATGATTACAAAGGATTATAAACTTTTGGTACTTATAGTTATGACTACAAAGTAGTGTAAGTATTTGTATTCTGTATTTTATAATGTTGTATTAGCATTTTTCCTTTAAAGCTGTTTTTGATTTAAACTGTGCACCATAAGTAGATTTGTAGCACAACGTTCTTTCTTTAATTTAGTACAGAAAATGTGCAAGCACATTTACAAAGAAATGCAATGAACAGATTTTTATTTTTTTCCATCAGCTGATTATTCTATCATTTAATTACCATTAACTGTATATTTGTGCTACAAGAAATATTTACAGAATTCTCTTTCTTCTTTCTTGTCATGATTATTTAGGAAAAGAAGCCCATCAATATCAAGAGAACAGAACAGAAGATACGACCAAAGGGACGAGAGAGACGAATATTCACAGTATGCTACATCAGACAGTGCGATGCCCAGGTCACCATCAGATTATTCAGATAGGCGGTCGCAGCGTGGGCCTCAGTTATATGAAGAGCCTGAACTGGGTGATTATAGAGATTCCAACAGAAGGAGTCGCAGGCGTTCCAAGGAGTATCCGGTAGAAGAGGAAGATGCACAAAACAGGGAAGAATATGAAAGGCAGCGGAGGGAAGAGGAATACCAGGCACGATACCGAAGTGATCCTAACTTGGCTCGTTATCCAGTCAAGCCGCAACCGTATGAGGAACAAATGCGTATCCATGCTGAAGTGTCCCGGGCACGTCATGAACGGAGACATAGTGATGTCTCATTGGCAAATACTGAGTTGGAAGATTCTCGGATGTCTATGCTGAGGATGGAACGACCGTCAAGACAAAGATCAGTGTCTGAGCGCAGGGCTGCCATGGAAAATCAGCGTTCATACTCTATGGAAAGAACTCGAGAGGCTCAGGGACCAAGTCCCAATCGCCAGAGGACCACAAATCATAGCCCTCCTACACCTAGGAGGAGTCCAATTCCTCTGGAAAGACCAGACATGAGGCGCTCTGATTCATTAAGGAAACAACACCATTTGGATCCCAATTCTGCTGTACGGAAAACAAAACGTGAAAAGATGGAGACCATGTTACGGAATGATTCTCTCAGTTCTGACCAGTCTGAATCTGTCAGACCTCCACCACCAAAGCCCCATAAAACGAAAAAGGGAGGTAAAATGCGCCAGGTTTCATTAAGTAGTTCAGAAGAAGAATTGGCGTCCACTCCAGAGTATACAAGTTGTGATGATGTAGAGATTGAAAGTGAAAGTGTTAGTGAAAAAGGTAAGATTTCTAATTTTTTGATTGTTTCAATATGTAGATGTGGTTTAGTTTCCCTTCCAGTGTATGTTTATTTTACCTATTAAATTGATTGTAACAACATATTTATAGACCTTCACAGGTGACTCAAGTTTGTTGTGATGGGAATTGTTTTTTTCTGATTTTGTGTTTCATTTACTTAAATCTAAATTTGATGATTTACATGGAAAACAACATCGCAGCTACTAGAAGTATTTGGATGTGTTAAAGGAAAAAATATGCCTATTGAAAAACCTATTAATTAAATCTGCAAAGTACCTGAAGCTGGGCTGTCATATAAGGCCCTGGCTTCATGTCCGTTCATACCAGATTCATGTACTCCTGGATCATGAGTACATCTTTGATCTGGATCAAGTGTGGGTGTGTGACTGTATTTCTGTTGAATTAACTGGAGCACATGATACGGAGCTATCCCAGTTTCATGCTGGCTGCTGCAGGTTGAAGAGCATCTGATCTGCAAAAAAAGTTGTGTGTATAAAGTTAACCCATTCAAGTTTTAAAACAAATCTTAAATGATTGATGTGATTTATACCAGTGGAGGTTTCTTCTTGCTGTGGGGTTGTGGCGCTTTTTGGTTTTAGTGCTTTTTAGGATTCATGATGTTGGAGATACTCCACTGTCAGAAAGAAAAGCTAAGATTAATTGAAATGATTCCCAGCCTATCCCAAAAGTAACCTATGACTTAAATATGAAAGCACTGGGGACCATCAGTTTAAACTGAATCAAATTAATAATATTAGCTTGCTTACTTTCATGTATGTTGTTGGTCTAAAGTACAATGGTTATAACTTTTCCCAGTTATTGTTCTTATGCTAGTGCACCTTTACTAATTTTCACGATGGTCGTCTGCTGTTGTGTATTGGGATTAGAAAATTTGCTACTATTTGTTATTAATATTGCTATCAAATTGGTTCTGAAGCAAGTGATGAATTAGAGTTAGTGAAATAACTGAGTTTTCATGTGTCAATAGCAGCAACCATGATCTAATAAAGAAGGAGCAAGATAGTGTAGAATGGAAGGAAATTTCACCCAGGTCAAAGTAGACATGCCCTTACATGAAACAACTGTGATGAAACCTTGATCCCCTTAGTCTTCCTCATGAGTAGAAGAACTTCAGGGTGTTCACGATTTTTTTCTTAGGAGCAACCTTGAAGAAAATAGACTCAATCAATATATGGGAAGTAGCAACACAGTGTTTATTTAATGAAATTCAGCGTAGGAAAGATGGTACACAGAATAATATGCAAACAATATATTTTTTTTTACACATAACATACAAAACATTTAAATCATACTATACAAACAATAATAGATTCTCTGTCAATAATCTGACAAATTATAGCTTTCACTTAATTTTGTTTTTTAACTGTCAAAATATTATTATTGATAACAATATTTAATAATAATGATAATTTCATGTCTGTGCTGATTTCTGAGGTAGTGAATGAAGCTAAATAGAGCAAGTATTTCATAAATGAATGAAAAAATTTGCTAAATTTTTCAGGAAAAAAATGCTGGTTTTTGCTTTGTTAAGCTTGTCTGAATTACTGTAAGGAGGTTTCATGACATAGAGTGTAGCTGTGTCAGTGTGGCCTGTGGCTGGAATCAATGTGCAGAACAGCCTTAATTTTTCATAGAGGAAGAGAGCAAATGCTTGAACTTGAGAAGAGGTCTGACTGTTGCTGAGTGTGCCTGCTTCCAGCCTGAGCTGGAAGGTCCTGTTTCTGCCCATGCAGATGGGCTGGGAGGCAGTGACCATGCATGGAACAGGCAGCCATCCCAGCAGTAACACCTGGACCCAGAGTCAGAGCCAGCTGGTGCCAGCCTCAGGAACCCTGATCACATTATTGAATATCCTCAGCTCCTTTCATACTTCTCCCCTACTCTTTAACCCCTGGAGCAGAAGCTCCAGAAAAGTATTTGTTTGAGTGGATTTGGGCTGCTACGCGTGGGGGAGGAGAGAAGAGATCTGCTAGGATGAAGAGGGAGAGGGGGTCTCACCATCTGGATCAAGCCTTCAAAGCTGCTCTAGGTAGATCCACAAATTCTTTTTATTTTCATTAATTTCTCTTAGGCTGTAAGCCAGCCTGCACTCAGAGTCCCTATAACCAAAGGATTTCTTCATGAATACCTCCAAAAGGAATCCAGCACGTAAATCCCCAGCAATCTTCCTTGTATTGCAATACATTATTTCCTTAATTCACAGAATCATAGTATAATTAGAATTGGAAGGGACCAACTAGTTCCAACCCCCTTGTCATGGGTAGGGACACCTTGAACTAGATTGATTAATCGATAAAATGCATTTGTCAATACAATTAATTGATAAAATACAATTAATTACTTTAAACACCTCCTACAAAAATTAGTTTCTTCTTCTCTCAAATTAGTCACTTTCAACCTTTCAGAAACTCCCCAGACCTGATGACTTTTCAGCTGTCCTTTTAAGCCACATACAAAGTCTGTTTGGCCAAAGATACAATGCTAAATATAAAACATGTGGCCTTGGAGGGATGAAGGGTGGAAATATTAGAGTGAGAATTTGGATGCAGTAATAATGAGCTCTCCAAAAGAGGAGAATAATTTGTTCTCCATTTCTTTCTCTATGGAGTACCCATATCTTTTCACAGATTCTGCAAATAAATATTAACAACTGCTCAGCTGTGAGGAGCAGCCTGGGCCTGAGCTGCAGGAGCAGCTGTTCACTGAATTACATCTGAGACATTACAAGCCGCTGACATTGGTTTTAAGAAACTAGTCTGAAAATTGTGCATTATCTGAAAATGTAGGAAAAACTATAGTCATATGCTCTTAAAAGTTTGCCTTTTTTAAGCTTATCTCCCTCCAAAATGAAAAGGATTGATACGTATATATGGTTGGAACATATAGATGCATACAAAATTAAGAGAGCCATTTCATTTTACAATTCCAACAGACACATGGACCAGCTGCTGGATTAAGAGCTCTGGGAAGAGTATCCATTATTACTGAATGCCTGTGACTTAAAGTATTTGGGTCTGATCTTATTTAGTCTGCTTTAAGGTATTTTTTCCTTGATTTTTAAAAACGTAATCTGATTGTTTTCAGGGAGGGAAAAAGGCAAAATTATTTTTCTGCGTGTTTCTGGTAATGGCCAGAGAAACCAATGCCTTGGAATGCTCCTGCCCTCCTCTCTATGGGGGACAAGGGATACTGTGAGGAGAGAAAGCTCATGAACACCCAGACAAGACTCAGGCACCCAGTAGACACCCATGTGAAACACAGGCATAGTGAAGAAGCATTGTAGATGGAGATTCAATTGCAGAAGAGAAGAGCTAGATTTTTAAGATACTGCATACTTTTTGTAATGCAACTATATTTGGACCAGGAAATTTGGGTCATAAACTAGGCTGAGGACTGGCATACTGGATGGGAATCGGAAGGCTTCAGGAGGATGAGCAAAGGGAGGAGGTTTAGGAACTGGAAAACAAAATGTCATTGGGTGGCTGGAAACCAGTGGATTGAGGTGGAAACTGAGGCTAAAGAAGAAGGGAGGAGAGGAAAGCTGGTAGATCAGTACCTGTGACCTGTAGTTTGGGTACTAAAGTGAGGAAAACAATTCCAATATAGATAACTGGGAAGGTGAGAAGTGGAGCTACCTGAGCGATAGGTTAGAGGATTCTGAGATTGGCTGAGAAGCTGAAGCAGCAGTTTGGGAAAGATGGTGAGTGTCTGGGAAAAGAGCGTTCAGAGAGAAGGACAGGAGGGCTGAGCTGGGCTTGGGAGCTTTGGCAAAGAGGGACTGGGACTCCCTGAGCAAAGAGCGTGGGCCTGGCAGCACTGACTTGAAGTGCTGAGAGGGGTTTTGGCAAAGTGAGAAGAGCAGGACGATGGTGAGGAGCCAATGGTGTGACAGACCAGTTCATTCTTTAAAAGGTGAGGAAACAATGCATGACAACTGTGTTAAATGGGCATAACTGAGATTATACACCTGTTTACTTGAAACCTGGGTTGTGCCAGAATTAGACATATTTTGCAGATTGAATTTTCTGCAGGTCTTCATACACGTTAAAACTGTCCTTAGTGACATAACTGAATACTAATTTACCAGATGGCCTCTGCCTTTTTCTGTGCATAGGATGAACAATTCCTGCTTACTGTGCTATCCAAAATTTTCTGGAGCTCCCAAGATTTTTCCCAAGTTATCTAAGGGACCTTTCTTTACTCTTGCTGTGAATACCACACTTCTGAAGCTGCAAAGACAATGTCTCCTTTTGCAACATTTGTGCCAGTCCTGGAGATGAGGGTAGTGGGCAGTCCAAGGCTGTATTTCCACAGCAGGATTCCCCGTCTGTGTTAGGAAACACATTTTGCACAGGGAAAAAAAAGAAGTTGACCATGTGTTTTGGACCAAAATATTAGGTATATTTCTATTTTCCCTAATACTGAAAGAACAAAATTGCTTACAATGTTAGAAAAAACAATTCTTGAAATGCCAGTACTTTTATGAAATTGTAAGTTTTAAATAGCAGTAAAATGGATGCTCAATCAGTAAACTTAAAGATCATAATGACTTACTTTTAAATGTTCTAGATTGTTCAATTCACCAATTCTGTCTTAAAACCATCTCAGTTGGCTAAGTTTCAAGGCTCTGAGAAAAAGGGTTTATAAAGTAAGAACAATTGTGGTGTTAATTGCAGTAAACATTGAACCATGTCACCTATAAAGCTCCAAGTGAAGCTATGTTTTACATGGTGTGCGAATTAGGCTAAGCTGTCGCTATTGCTTATCCAGTTTAAGCATCTTCTATTGTGAAGGAATATTAAAGTATTTTTTATCTGCATTTTCAGTTAGATGTTTGTCAGTGCAATTGTAAGGAATAGGCCTTAGGGCAGGTTTGAAAGGGCCCCCATAATTTGTCAGCCAGCATGAAGCAGATGCGAAGTAGAGTGCTACAGGCTTGTTCTGTGTGTCTGCAGGCTTTCCAGGTAGAGCTAGAAAAATTAAATGGTAGCACTGCCCATACATTCCTTGTGGCAATACTGTCCCACCTGCAGTCCACCAAAGTGCCAGTCTGAAGACACTTGCCACAGCCACGCTCAGGAAAGCCAGTGCTCTCTGGGGCTGTTGTACACCCACTCAGGACATAGGCAACAGAGAGGTGACTTGGGCTCGAGCAGGGGTTCCTTCTGTTCCTGCCCCAAACATTTGGGGGTCCCGAATGTCTACAATTCTTTACAAATCTCTCAAACTCCATGGTTCCAGCAAGAGACAATCTCTACATGGAAAGAGATAATTCGTTCAAGGAAATCTAGGCATGTGATAACTCTAAATACTCCTGTAATTTGCTCTAAATATAAAGTAGGACATAGTAGATTTTCCAATGGTGGTAAACAGTTCAGGCATACACAGATACCATGGTCCCAGCCGCCTTCCAGAGCACCCTGTGAGAGAGATCTGCTTGCACAGACGGTGACTGACATCTGATGTGGGTGGAATCTGTGGTGAGAAAGGCAAATGTGTCTGTGCTTTGTCAGAGGTGCAGTTCTTAAGCTTAGTGTTTGCTTTTACTGTTCTTTTATTAAAACATGGTAGCTAGGCGGCTGCCCATTTTTATTATCACAGAAACTTGTATGCATAACGTGGATAGATAGGCCAGTGACCAAGCTGGATGGGTCTTTGAGCAACCTGGTCTAGTGGGAGGTGTCCCTGCCCATGGCAGGGGGTTTGGAACTAGATGATCGTTAAGGTCCCTTCCAACCTGAACCATTCTATGATTCTGTGGTCTTATATATTTGAATATCCCTGTGTTGATGAGTGAAAGCTGCAGAGTCCAGGCTGAGTGAGCAGAAATGTGTGTATGCAGGACAAGGTGTTAATACACAGTTCTTTGTTACTAAGTACATTGAAAATATGGATATATAACCTTGCCTTGCTTATATTATGGTCTTTATAAACATACGAATAACCCCATTTTTTCATTACAGAAGTTTATAAGGTCCTTGGGTCTGGAACACCTTGCAGGACCTACTTGCTTATTGCACTATTGAAACCAATCTGGTAGAGAGACACTTTTGTTTTTGACAGAGAATGAAGTCTGTTTGGAAACAATACGCTTGTCACAAGTTAAAAATGTATGGTATCTCATGGGGTGAGGAGCAGAAAGCATACTTTCTGAGTGCTACTGCAAGAACAGTGCATGTCTTACGTGAGCAGAGATGCCAAGGAAGTGGGATACTGTCACAGTGCTCTCACTTTTAAATTCTAAGAGATAAGGGACCTGATTTCAATCCTACTTGTGCCAGTTTCATGCATCTTCCACAACTTTGGCTTCAAAGTTACACTGAGCTAAATTAGATCAGAATGAGGTCATTGTTCCTAAAATTTGCTTCATTCAGGTTAGCAAGTTCCTGAAAGTCTAACTTCACTGGAACAAATTATACTAGAAGGCAAAATTTCAGGACTGAGCTGCATCACTTGTCTTGAAAACCAGAGGCTTTGAAATTCCACACGGTTTCAGTATGGAGATGCCTTAGAATTCAAAGTATGAAATTTTGAATACTCATAAGGAGAACAATT
>KZ505954.1:290618-314494 GCA_002844005.1 Limosa lapponica baueri | reverse complement strand
GCAAAAAGATGGTAAATATTAACATTCAAAACTTCTTGATAAAATGATACTGAATGTCTTCTTAGATACCATAGTGCATGCTGAAAAGATAATGTGTAACAGATTATGCCTTATGAGAATCTGACGATAGAGAGGGATTTTCTGAAGTATGGAAGAAGAAATATTTTCATATAATAGAGAAGAAAGAGTATTTTCTCATAAGTGAACACGAATAATTTCATAGAGCTTTGATTCCAACAAACAACCTAATGCTCAATTTTTATTGATTAAAAACTTGACTGAATTACAGCCTGAATCTTCTATATGCAAATATCCACAGACCATTAAGACTGCAGTTTTTTTGTTCATCTTTCCTTTTACTGTGGGACTTTGCTGGAACTACAGCTATAGCAGAAGTGTTATGCAGGCACCAGATTAATTCTCTCTGATAATACGTAATGGAAGAACTATGAGTTATTATTAAAATATTTTAGTGCATTAGTTGTACTTACTTATGGTACCAGGTGAGATTAAGTTGATTATTAATAGGACAATATGACTTTTAATATTTTTAACTTAGGGGGAAATTTTTATAATTTAAATTTATCTTCAGTTTAACTTTATATTTTTAACATGAACTACAAGATGTATTTTGCCCTGGAAATTGTCAAAAATTTCTATTCTGAAGCTAAATATTTTATTTTTTTTTCTTTTTCAGTTGAAGCTGTAAGCCATTGAATTATCTGGGTGATTATTGTTAAAAGTATCATTAAAAAGCATTGCAGCTTTCTCTGAGCACTTTTTATTTTTTTCAGATTTAAATAGATAACAAAAGACACTTGTGTTGTAGTTTTAAAATGATTTCCTGTTATCCTTTCACATCTTTGCAGGTGGAATATTTGTGGAATAAATTCAGTGAACATTCATTGGCCTTTTACTGCAAATAGCAATAAAAGAAATTAGTGTCCAAACATGACTGGAAAGGGGTTGGTCATAAGAAATGCAAGGCTTCCTATGGAGGTAGTTCTTATCTTATCTTATCCAACCTGGTCCCCTTATTTCTAACTAAAATTTCAGTTTAACTAAGTTAGAAACTTGGGACGTGTTGTCCAAGTCTTGCATCAGACATAAGTGCTGTTAATTCATAAACATTTGGCAAAGGTGAGCCAAAATGAAGACCTGCTGGATTCTGTGTAAAGTGTTTCAGTTCTTTAGAATGCCATGATAGAATAAAAAGCCATAATGGAATTTTCCTCTCAAGTTTTCAGACTGTTTAGCTAAATGTTTGTAGTCTTTTCACAGAGAAATCCCAGCAAACAGATATAATAACAGCAATAAAATGGCATGCAAAGTCTCCAGAATATACAGAGCATGATTTTCTTTGATGAAATCATTATATTTCCAGTAAAACAAAACACTCAAACCTATCTGTGACATATCTAATGACTGGAGTAGGCTCAGTGTCATTTTAAATTATGTTAGGGCTTTTCTATGACATATTTAAAGAGATTTTTCACATAATTTTCCTACTTCCCCAGTTAACTATCAGAAACTAAAAGGGCCTTTGTCAAATAAATTTAAAATTAATTAAAAAAAATATTTACTTGAGAGTATCCTATCAATAATATGGTATGCTTTTTTTATGTTTTCTTTAAAAATGTAAGCATATTTCTTGTTCTACTGTTACACTGATGTGCATTTCATTAAGAATATGATAATGAGAAGGGAAGAAGCAGAAAAACAGAAGCAGAGGGGGAATAAGCAGAATGGGCTGTATCTATGTCATTCACCTGGAAACTGGGTTTCCAGGATGCTCTGACCTTTAGCCCCGTTGCCTGAAGCTTCCCCAAATGTGCCATCCAAGACCTGGAGTTAGTCACAGAAGATGCTTGAGATTAAATTGAAGATTGTTAAAACTGAGAGCTGGAAGCATATGCTTGCTAGAGGGAAGCATATCCTTTCCATCTTCTCACAGTTCTCTCCCCATCCAAGCCTCAGCCACTGCAATTCGCAATTTAGGCACCAGAAATATTTGGCATGAATAATCTAGGTAAAGTGACACCAGTTTCTGTGTCCTTTAATGGGTCTGGCTGTAATTTCAACGACAGCTGTTCAGGGGCTATGATAGAGCATTGGAGCTGGACCTGTGATGAACGCAGTAGCGCAAGTGTGAGAGGTGAGCCGGGCAGCTCAGGGCAGGAACCGTCACTGCTACAGTCCTACAGAAATCTGTCCCCACTTCATTTCTCAGTCAGAGCCCTGAGAGGGTGACCAAGTTTTTTCAAAAGGATGAAACACTGCATTTCCCTACTGCCCCAGTGAAAATCAACCTGCCCAATGATCAGTACCTTTGAAAATCAGGAATTTGATTATTGATTTAGGAACCAAATTTTACCCTATTTGTGAAAATTCTAGCAAACTTTTTCCAACCATAATATTTTCTTGAAAATATATTTAAGCCCCTATAAATGTGTTTTGAAGTTTTTGGTGCCTTTCATTAATTTCAAAGGATCATTAGTACATTTCTCCCAAAATGGTCCACTGTTTTGCTATGAAAATCCTAATCCTAGGGGCAATATAGAAAAAAATTGATGTAATGGTAATGACTTTTCTGATAATTGAGAAAACACTAAATAAAACTGGTTGAAGAGAATTAGGTCATTGCAGTCTATCAAATTGGTGCTTGGTGGTTCTGTTGTAAAGTTGCATTGAGAAATTTGTTTTGTCTTGGGATACAAAGTACCTACATCTCCCCTGAGATTGAAGTTTTATGCTAAAATATATGCTAACATTTGCAACTTTTCTATTGAACTTATCCCATTGGTCACTGAAAGGCTAAAGACTATTGCACAGAGAAAACAAAAATAAGAATAATGTTTACCCAGCATTGTTTTTTCTTGGCTATAAATCATTACTTTTTTAGCTATAAAGTTCTCTACATGGCTTTGAAATATGAAAGCATTTGAAAATTATAGTTTATAATTTATTTCTGAAAATAATTTTATAAAATTTATCATGTTCTGCTGTTAAAATATTTACGTCTTGAACATCCAGATGTGTTGAGGACAAAGCAAGTGTGCAGTCTTTGTTCCTAACAACAAGGTGATTATGATTGGGCATTGTCACATGTTAAGTGAACCATTACAGGATAAAAGAGAGAGGGAAAAATGGAGAGAGAGCATATAAAAATTTGACTGAGTTCCTCACGGCAAGATTGCCATTACTTACGCAGCAGCCTTCTCCCACTTTGTGTAGCCCATCATAATCTTGACATTATTCAGTGGTGCTTTTTCCCTTTACTGAATTTGTAATTTTTCTCTTACATTGCTTCTTTCCCTCCCCTCTTTTTTGAAGCCATGTAGTTTAGGCAATGATTTCATTGATCACGCTGCCGCACTTACAGGCTTTCAGACTTGAAGAGACTTTTAAAACAGTTTCATTCAGTTAATATTTAACGGAAAATTAACTTGCTAAATTGTCATGTGTGCTGTGGGAAGTGACACATATCTGATGTCTTCATTTTTCCTCGTTGATTAAGTAACTTGTGAAGGAAAATTTGAGTAGCATTTGTGAGCATGGAGATGCAGATTGTGAGAGAAGGGTGTGTGATAATGCAGGGTCTGGTTTATGTCTCATCTGTTTCAGTAGAAAAGTGAGTTTAATAGCCTGTAGTCATGCAGCAGTATTTCCTATGTTGATACTCCTTTGAGATGTGTAAAGACAGATGAACTGAATGAATATGTACATGAAAAAATACCTGTGTCCCACACTGAAGATAGCAATTCTTATGGAAATGTACTTGGATGAATGGTATTCTGGAGAAACATTCCGTAAGAAATAGTTCCAGTGTTTATACTTTCAACCTTTCTGAAAATTTAGAGTATGAATATCTTTTAGGGCCATAGTTATATAATCTGTTTACTTGGAAAATGGAAATATATGGACATTAGTTACATAATCTAAATAAGAATCAAATAAAAGTTTTCATTACAAATCTCCGTGACTACTTACTGTTATGCATACTTACAGGCCATTTTATATACATCTAGGAAAGGCTTGGCTTGTGACGCACTATGCAGGGTGTCTAGATACTACATGGTACCCAATCGCAGAAGTGACAGCATTCAGTATTTTTCATCAAATTTTATAATTTTTAAGAATTTTAATACTTCTTGTGGATATTACAGTTTTGATTAAAAATTTTTTCTAAGCTATGTTCTGAAGATCCATTCATACTGAGAGTTTCTAGAAGCTGAGTTCCTTTGAAAATCTTCCTGTTCTGTTTTCATCCTGCAATTTTAATACTCTTTAAAAAAGAGAATTAAAACAAAAAGCATTCTTTTTAAAGCTAGCATATTGATGAGTTGAAGGAATTGAATTTGTTCTTGAAAGGTTTTGACTCATGAAGGCCACTGGAATTAGGTTTCAACTTCAGAGTAATCATCCAGGAAAAATTTAAAAGGCTGCTATTGTCTCTTCAGTGTAGAAAATATATTTATGAGGCTGAAAGTTCCTTGTTTTCAGACATACGTAATCCATTGCCTCATATCAATCACTATGATTCTTTAAAAAAGCGAAGGCTGGTCAGCAGTTGAAATCTTCGTAGATGGAATTCAGTATAACGAAGGCTAGCTGCAGATTGCAAGAAAAGATAAATCCAATCTAAACCAGGAATTTCATCGTAAAAGTATAAAATTATCATGGAAACAAAGGTAAATAGAGTGGCTGAACCAATTTAAAGTCCTCATTAAAAGATGAGAAGACACCAAGTGCTAGTGTCTCACTTTAAGCATTGAGCTGGCAGAGGTTTTGTCTTGAAGCGTGGGTCAGTAAGGAGAGGTGCTGTGAGCCAGCAGCTCATTGCCGTCTTGAATGAACATCCCATTCCTCATTCTCTCCAGTGCTCTCTGATCTGGACTAAATCCAATATTTCACTGACTTTAAGTGAGCCAGTTTAGGTCAGTACACCCGTACAAATCTAAACTGTTACAAATCTAAACTGTTACAACGACTGAACACTTTCTTTCACCTCAGTAAGCTGAAGAATTACTGTGGGATTTTGTATGGTTACCAGATCTGTCACAAAGAGTGCAGTCACACTGCTGGGAGCAGCGTAGAGAGGAGGAATACGACAACCATGTCCAGTGACAATAGGCTGTTAGATGACTCAGCCATCTAATGGACCACATCTGCACTAAGTAGTAAATAGTAGTATGACTTTTGAGAAATACTGGCAGTATCGGAAGCAAAAATGCAAAAAGGTGATGCATGTAATGGCTTGAGAGGTGATGGAGTAGGTGAGAGTCTCTTGGAATTCCTGTTTTCCTAAAATTGAAACCACATCTTTTATCTAAAGATAGGGTTGCACTGCAGTCTGAAGTGTGGCTGCAGCTCATCTTGATAAATGAGAGCTGTTTTTGAGGATGGTAGTTAAAGTACTGATAGTGCTGGAGCTACAGGGAATGCTGACTTCTGAGATCCTGGGTGAATATTAGGGTGATGAGTCTGTGCTGAGCTGCCATGCCTATGGCCTCATTACTACAGAGACTGGCTGCTGGCGTACAGATACCCTGTGAGGTAAGTGGCTTTTCAGCCCTGGCCTCTGGAAGGAGATAACTTCTCTAAGCAGTAAGCTTGAGCAAATGAGAATCTGTTATGGCACCTGTGTAAGATGAGAAAAAGCATCTATGAAAATGGCAATACTTTGTGTTACTGCTATAGGTTAAGTTGACAGATACATGGTTATGGCAAACTTTGTACCAGAAAAATGTATCATATGCTCAATGCTGATGCCTTTTTCACTAATACTTTTCTGTAAGAAAGGAAAAATGCAGTAAAAATAGTAGGCATCTTGACATGATTCCCATTCAGCATTCTCTGAGCTCCACTCCCTTTTTATCTGTACAAAGTGACTGAGAAGTAGGTGTAAAACATTACCATTCTGATTTGCTAGCATTAACATTAACACCTTCCTTGCATTCACTTTACAGTAGATCAGACGACTAGACAAGATGCCACAGAGTGGAAGATAAAAGCTTTCCTCTTCAGAAGTGCTAAAGTCTCAGTGTGCCTTGTGAAATTCAATGAGAGCACAGAGTGCTTAGTCAACAGCTTTGTTCTTTTTAAATATCTGGAAAGAGACTTGTACACAGTGCCCTACCTTTTTGAGCCATTTACATCTGTGTAGTGTGAGTGTGAAATCCCATCACGCTGTGAAGGCAATGACCTTCAGTGACTCTGCACAGATACACATCACTGAGCATTTTACAGAGCTGGGTGAAGCTGAAGTTGGCTTTTTTTATCGACGATGGTAAAATGTGCTAGTTGTACATAATAGTTGTATATACAGTTGTATATAATTACATTGTAATTATATAATTTAGTTGTTAGTTGTAGATAACAGTTGCATGTCACCTGGACTGTTTGGAAGAACCAGGTCTTAGCACTGCCTTACATTAAGACTTCTTCACACTTCCTACCTGGAGATTGTTTTATCTATAGTTTCTTTCTCAGTGAGACTTTGCTCTTTGTGCTGCAGTTTTCCTTGCTGGGTTTGCGCTGCAGGCTGACTTTAAAAAAAAACAACACATAACAATTCAGAAAAAGTAATTCAGCCATTTTGAAGGGTAAGTCCAGAGGAAATTGTCTTGTTTTGTCCATGTTAAAACACTGAAGACACTGATTTGAAGTGGTACATCACCTTTGTTCTGGGGGGGTGCATTTCATGTCACTATGAAAACTGGCACAGAGTTTGCTGTCTTATAAGCCTCTGAACAAAAATCACAGTTCACGTGGGCATAGAAGAGAATGGTTGGTATTCAGTTGCTTATATCTATGGCTCTACTGAACTTGTTGAAGCTTCTGTGTATAACCACAGTATAGAGGGACCTTTCCTAAGGAATTATAATTTCTGCTGGGTACTTAACAGACACTAGGATTTTCCTTATAACCGCTCTGGGCCAAGGCAGTACAGGAACAAAAAAGAAAGGCTATATATTTTGTATTCTTGACATACTGACCACAGGAAGGAAAACCAGGTGACTTACAAAGTGGATTAATGGTGATGTCATGAGGAAAACCACTAAACTGGGAGAAGAATTCTGTAGCGGAGACAGGAGATGGAGAAACTGTCCCTCGGAGTAGATGGGTGGGACAGGAGGCTGTGGGAGGGAGAGGGGGCTGCTAACTCTGGCAAGGGCAGACTGGGGCAGGGGAGCTGGGAGAGGAGGAAGAGGGGAGGACTAGTGCTAGCCAGTGGAAATCTGCAGCTGGTAATGAGACTGGGATTGGTAGGATTAACTGTGCCATTTCCTAGTTTTTTGAGCACTTGATTTTACAACTATATCTGTGTTTCTTGTTCTTTTACCTGTGTGGGTTTTTATTATTATTATTATTATTATTTGAATGCTAACACCAAAAAGATTTGACATCTAGAGAATATAGCTGAACATTTTTTGTTGAAATTAGCTTACTGTGATACTTGACAAGTACATTAATCCATTATTTTAGTTCTCTCTTTTACCTTACTTGTTCTGCTTTTCTTATTTTTTTTTTAAACTAGAACGACCTTTAGCCTAGTGCCTGTTTCTCCTAACTGTTCTGTTCTTAAGGAGAGCAAAATAAAGGTTTTGTTTACCTAGATATTAAACTTCATTAATGTCACTATAGTTGTGCAGATCTGAACTAAGCAGCTGGTCCAGGGTTTCTGCAATAAGTACACTCTTGCAAGGTTCCATTTCCTTAGCGGTCTTGAACAGGTGTTTCTTTTACTTGATTCCAGCTCCTGCTATATGTTTTTTTCATATTAGCAATTGTTACAATATTCAAAATGCCTCTTGCTCAAGGGGAAGCCAAGGCTGAGGAAGGAAGAAATGTGCAGAGGAAAATAAGATTCATTCATCCATAATACTTCAAGAGAAGTTAAAACACTTTTCCCTCTGTCTGCACAGTTGATGGTAGATCCTTTCTGATAAGTTGAAATGTGCTGTGAACAAAAAGTTTTGAACAGTTATACCAAATAATTAAAGAGATTTGAGTGAGTGCTCTATATTGAATTCTTATTGTATTAAAGGAAAACAGTGTAATACTCTTTCAAACAGCACCTTTTTTAGCCAAAGCTATGTGTTAATATTTTGTTCCTTATGGAACAGATCATCACAGACCCATGCTTAAACTGAGCTATTCCTTATGTTGGTTGTGGAGAACTAGAATATGTTAAATATTGTTCGGATAGTGCTTTCTGCAATTTACTTAAGCTCATTATCATAATTTATTTTGACTTGTAAAAATATTGTTACTTGAGTAAATTTCTACGGTCAAGGCCTGTAGTACAGATGCACTAAACAGCATTATTAAGTGATTTCTATGGCAATAACAAGCCGTAGAAACTGTCTCTCCTATTCTTCTTGTCCTGACCAGATTATAGCAAAGGGATCAGCAAGCTCACAAAACAGAACTTCAGGTACTGAATTCTGTGAAACAAATTTCAATATCTTTTTAGTTTGTTAATATATGTCATCATTCTTCTTTTTGCTGCTGTGCAGTTTTCTGAGTATTGGTTGTTCTTTAGATCCTTCTAGCTGGATGTTTTTTCTCCAACTTCCTTTTGAAAATTCTGCTGCTGCAAGGGTGGAAGTTATTAAAGATTTATCCTTGTATGAGAACAGCTAGTACAGTTGGCAAATCTCTTCTAATCATATTTGTCAAGAGGGGTTGTAAATAATTTTGAAATGGATTGTCTAATAGTGAATGACGCAAGGGAATTCAATTCAATTGTACAACAGAAATTAATAGATTTGCATTTTCCCCTCCATTTCAGGCTTTGGATCTGTATTAATTTGTAGATATTTACCCTAACAAACACTTTACTTGTGTTCGTTTATTTAATACGTAACTGAAGTTATATATACAACAGATACTTAAAGCTTTACTGTTCTTGGGGGACAGGCTGAATAGGATCTCAGTGTGACTCATGGTGGATACAGCTGCACAGACTAACAGTTGCACAGCTGTGATTATACTGTATCAAATCAGCTTGTGATGTCCTAGTGTTCGCTGGAAAGGTAAATACGCTTTTGCCACCCCAATTTATATTTTATTAGGTTAGGCTTGCTGTGGTGTGCAGAAATATTTTCGTTCCACAAGTATATGCCAAGTACCTGCTATTTTCATTTCTCTGCTACCCCAAAACTTTCTCACACTGCCCAGTTTATCAGATGGCTAAGACTGCTTTGATGGTTTAGGAGTGCACAGTAGGTCTTTTTCAAGGCCAGGGATCTGGCCTGCCTGTTAGAGGTTTAAATTTGGTATTATGTAGCTTAATCCACCAAATGTTTTGACTATTATATTCCCTGTAAAAATAAAGCAGATTTTGCTGAACTAGACAGCCCCATCAGATCATGTACTTGTGAACTATTTATGATAAAAACATAAGCATAAAATAGTAGCTGCATTTCCATACTGCAGGCTGAGGCGTACTCAAGAGGGCCCTAATCCTTGACTGCTGCTTTTAGGTACTATTGCAGTAGAACTAATGTATTGCTGTCTAGAGGCTAACTTGGTCAACTGACAATGCTTTATTGAGCAGAAAAGCTCTGCTTTAGTACTTGTGTAGTAGTTCTGCTGTTTTTTCCAAACCATTTTTATAGCTTCACAGAAGTTAAAATGAATAATTACCATTACAACATCTAATATTGCCCGCTATTTATCACAATCCATTCAGTGTCATGCTGTTAATTTGTTATTGAGCTCAATAACTTGTATGACTGAAGAACATCTTGTGTTTGATCAAAGGTCATTTCTTGAAAGGCATCCAGCATTTGTGTGAAGGAGAGATGAGAATGTATGATATCTCTTAATTTTTAATTTCCATATATGATTTCTTTTGTCATTTAAGGTAAGGGTTTAGATTCCAGACATTCATCTAGCCTGGCATGTATTTTAAGACTTCATCTTGAAAGATCTAGAGGCTTAATTTTATGCATTCTAAATCATCCTGGTAAAGTCAGTGGTATTAATCATAAAGTATAAGTTTCTGTATTTGCCTAAGACTGCGTGGGAACAGAAGCAGGGAGCAACATTCATACCTCTATGTAATCTGGGCTCCTGAGGTTGCTGCAAATGGCAAAACTTCATCTTATTAACTTTGGATGCATCTTCATTAATAATTATGAGGACACAACCTAACCAAAACCATAAAATATTCTGATTTCAATCCCTAAACAGATCTCCTAACTGCTCTGCTCTGAAGTTTAGCTGGATGTCTTTTCCACCTTTTAATATGAGGAGTTTTGAATTTAAAAGATGTGAAGGCACAAGCACAGAAAATAATACCGTGTTTTAATTAAAGAATGACATTTCTCTTTGAGAATGTGCTTTGTTGTGTGCTATGTGTGAACTGGCTGATTTGCTTTAGGTTTTCAGTATAGTAATTTAGATGTTGTGGGCTAGCAAACCTGTAAATGGATTAATATTATTTAAAGGAAAATATTAAAATTTAAAAAATAAGGTAGGAAAAGATACACAGAAATGAGAATGATAAGTTTTCTTGGAAGAAAGCTTCAAAACCAACTGCATTTAGATTAAGTACTTTCCTGCCATTTAAAATGAGGATCCAAGAAATCAGAGAATAATGGTTATGTCTATCATTATCATTCCAGTGATAAAAGAATATGTTATGTGATACTATGATTTAACTATTCCTTTTAATAGAAAAATATGCTTAGTGAACTTAGAATCAGTGAGGGGAGGCATTGCTAAAAGTATATGAGGAGAAAATATGGATTCTAAAATTAGATTCAATAAATTATTAATTTAAGATTCATTATATACTTGAAAATTAGAAATTTACTTAGAATTATTTAATTTGTAACTTGTTGAAGTTCAATATTTTGCTACATGCAAATCTAAAAGCTGTAATAATTTAACATGTTCTGATAATATTTAAAAGAAAAAAAAAGAATGAAATTTATGATAACAGAAAGCCAAGTATCAAAGAAGAAAATAAAAGAGATAGATTTCATCATCCGTTTATCGATGAATGCATTTGTAAAAGAGTGAGAACAGACACAAAGTATTTTTCCTTTGGACTGCAGAAGAATTTTTGTTCTTGCAGGCTTTTTTTCTTCCCCTGGACCTTTTATTGCTGAGCACAACATTGTATGTTATGGGATATCCCTTTGGTCAGTTGGGATCATCTGTCCCAGCTGTGTCCCCTCCCAACTTCTTGTGCACCCCCAGCCTACTTGCTGGTGGGGCCGTGTGAGAAACAGAAAAAAAGTGTCTCACTAGCTCTTGTGGGGTGAGCGCTAAGCTTTTGGTGTCAGAGGGGAGCTTGTTGCAGGCTGTTGCCAGGGAGGGTTTGTGCTGAATTGACATAACTTCCTGGAAGTGTGAGCAGCTGTAGGCATTTTTGTGATGCACCAAGTAACACCAACCTGAAGGAGCAGGGCTTGAAATGCTTCCTAAAGATATTCTCTATCCTAATGTCTTTGGAATAAACCAAAGGAAAAATCAGAGTTTAGGTACACTATGGCTATTCATGAAACTTGGCATCACGTATTCTGCAAGGCCTTTTCATGTAGAAGTAACATATTGAGACTATTAAAATAAATGTGGCACCAGGTATTTCAGGTTTGCTAAAAAGAATGGAATGTTCTGTGTCTCTAAGATTGATGTACTCTGCTACCTGGATTGGCTTGAATTATTAACAAGATGCAGATGGGTGAAATTAACACTTGAACATATCCACACAGCTAAGTGCTAGCCCCTTCTGTGCTCTGAACTAGAGGGGCATTTGCCAACTCCAATTCAACAGCCATTTCCACATGTTAGTATGTATGTGACTGATAATTAGCTCAATAGAGTGGCTGGTCTTCCTAGCATGATCACAATTTGCATAAATACAATTATGCCCTTTCCAATTGAGGGCTTGCTTGTGCATCTTTGGCAGAGGTGGCAAAAGAAGTAAGCGTGTAGGACTTTGCAGCTGTCTGTGTAGATAATGTCCTGGATGGGTTTCAGGACTAATCTAAGTAGGCAGCAGCCCAGGATAATCAGGGTTGGTGAAATTGCCCGGTTGATTATTTTGCATGCTGAGCTTGCTGTTGCTGCTGCAAAAGAGGTTAGTGTTTGGTGCAGTGGTTGCTGCTGGAGAGAGGGGGAGGATGAGCTGGGCGATCTCTTCAAGCTGCAGTGACAGCTGTGGCCTGGAGGCAGCAGGAACAACAAACGTGGCTCTGAATGTACTCTCACCCTCATCTTCAGCTCTATCTCTTCTGCCTCCCTAACCCTTACTTAGGAACACCACCAGCCCTCATTGCAGAAAAATTCAGTTCTGTCTACAAAGTTGAGAAACTTTGCTTTGGCTCTGTGCAGATCTGCTCATACAGCAAGCCTCCTGCAGGGAGAGAGTGCATTAAAGTGCAAGTGGATGTCTTTCTAATGAAGTTTATCAGATCATAATCTAGCATATTGACCTTGCTCCCTTTGACTTTATAGATGATACCTCTTATTAGGATAGGAATAACGTGTAAAGGTCCTCTACTTTCACTGCTGCAGCAGCAGAACAGTTCATTATGGTTTGTGGGGCTTTGATAAAGGGTTTTCTTTCACAGAAAAATAATTCTTTCAGTTATTGCTATCAAAACCTATCATACCTACAAACGAACAGAAAGGAATTAAATAACTAGAGTATGAAAGTTAAATAGTTAGCAACTCTCATATTCTGTAACATCCTTAGAAGGAAAAAACCCCGACCTGTTAAAGGGACTCTCACAGATGCTAATTGTTATTCCTAGGAAGAAGGAGAGGGAATGAAATGAAATGTTTTGGCTCATTACATTTGCTAATGTTATTTCTTCACTTTAGGATCATGGTACTGATAAAAAAAGGAAGAGAGGTGATAAAGAAATAGGCAAAGTCTTTACCTATTGGTGATTGCTTTGTTCAGCGCAATATGTACAGGACTATGTAAATATATTGTTTGAGAATGGGGAGATTTTAATCTCCAGATTTTAGTTTGGGGCTACACTAATTGCCTTGCCTTTTCTCTTCCCTTCCTTGTGTTATCAGTTTGGACAATGTTGCTTACTGTATGTGAGCTTCTCATACTGGTTATGATGGTGGTGATAGCATGAAGTCAGTTCAAAAGCTGGACAGTTTTGGAACTGGTTATATAGAAGCGAAGAAAATGACAGAAGAGAAAATTGAATATGGTGAAGGGAGAAAATGTAATAGTGATTGTGACTGTATTCTGAAGGCTGGTTCAGATTCACTCAGTCGACCACCTCGCAGGCTCCTGGGCTGGTCTCTGTAGCTAATCAACAAGAAAAGCTGTGACAGGAGTAATGGTGAATAAAGCAGCCTAAAAGCAAAGGATTTGTTTCCAGGGTGGAAAGTTGAGAGTTGCAGTTCCTGATGGCCAGAGCTCCGAGTTGCTCTGCAATAGTGAAATCTGGGCTCCACTGCAGTCAGTGGGAGTTTTCCCACTGTCTTAAGTGTAGCCAGGTTTCGGTCTAAATTTGGGGAGGCATTGTCACTGGTTATAAAAACATTAAGGTGTCCAACTGCAATGTAAGCATCTATGTTTCCTACTTCTTATTTTTTAATAAACTTATTCTTTATTTTGAAGAGTTTATGGAAAGATTTAGACATTGAGGTTTTTTTCTGTTGAATTCATCTGCTCAGAATATTTTTGGGTCCCCTGAATTTAGTAGGAAATCTCTCATATGCATCAGTTGAAATAAGGGATTATGTTTTAATTACACAAATGAATCCAGTTAATCTAAGCGCCTTCAAGTTAACCTGTTTTAATGAATGCAAATGCTCAGCCACTTTCTTGCAAAGATTAGTGCTCATAGCCTAGATTTTTCTGGTAGAAACCAATAGAAGCTGACCATGACAGTAGTACAGTTTGTGAAAGTGTTGAGTGGTCATTTGATTCAGATTTCTTAAGAAGAACAACAAAAAATTGAACCTTGCAGAAAATTATAATATTGGTCACAAGCATGAATTAAAAAGTTTGTTAAGCAATAGAGAAATAATTAAATATCTGACTGGCAAGTGCACATTTATATGGAGGATCCGGATAATACCTTTTGTTTATTGTGCTTGATATTTTTAATCCTACAAAACTTTAAAAGAGAAATAAAGAAGAAAGTATTCTGCTTGTTTGCGCACTTTCAATGACAGTGTTGATTTTTTCTCAAATTTTATTTGGAAAAAGTCTTGAAAATCAAAACATTTTTACCCAGGAGCCATCATCTTGAATGAAATATTTGTTACTGTTAAGAAAACTCTTAATTATTTCATTTAATAGGAAAAAATCAGATTAATTAATAGTATTATAAACTTTGTTAAGAGTTATGATAGTGAATTGGCATACCAGATTAAGTCGGTTCTCAAATGGCTGTGCAGATGTGGCTAAGTAAAGCATTTGTACCTCTGCTATGAAAATCATCTGCACATAATTAGTAATTGCATCTGCGCCCAGAGTACAATGTTTTTGTAAAGCTATGCCTCATCTTTGAAATTTTTAGTCTTCTTTTCAAGTACGTTGATATTATTTGTGAAACAAAAGTGTTTGAATTATGTTTATACACATACTCCCATATGAGGGCCCTGGTGAGTTATCTTAAGGATTTTGTTACAGTTTCTTTTTATGAGAATATTTAGGAAAAATATCATCACAAATATAGTTTCAACACTGTAAGAGAGAAGTATATTGATGGAAGAATAATACTTAGGCCAGGGAAATTCAAACTGATGGTGGATAGCAGATGCGCTTTTGAAGTCCAGGGTTAAAATATCTCTCTGATAAGAAGGTTGTAAGGATTACATCTTTTTATAGCATCACACATATGACTAAGCAGTAAAAAGCGTGTCATCTACATTCTTTTTCCTAAAGTAGGTTATGTCATAACACTGGATTTATGGCATGATACAATGTAGGATTGCAGTAGCATTAAAAAACATGCATATGAGGTGTTCTGCTTCCTTAATGTGCATTCCTCATGGAACAAAATGCTCACAGTCTGAATAAATTATAGATGAAAAAAAGAGGTAGGTAATGTTTTACTTTTAGCCAGACACTTCAGCTAAAAAATAATAAAATGCTGTTTTGGCACAACAAATTCTGAATTATGATAAACCTGAGATAACATGATTGTAGGCTGAATTTTTAATACTATGTTCAGTCAGAGTGCCAATGAAATATTTTAAGTGTTTAATCTAAATTAGTCTCCCAGTTTTCTGTCCCAGAATTTATTTTGCAGTTGTAGACATTTGTGTCTGCAGGGGCTTTTATTTTTCACAACTAGTTTCTTGATTCAATTTATTAATAAGCAACCTATGCATTCTTATCTTTTGTTTGACATTCCTTACATTTGCAGAGTTTGTTTGGGATGGGATGCTGTCCTAAGACAGTGAGAGCAGCACAACACATTTGTTGTTAAGAATAGAAAGGACATGAGAATACAGTCATTATAATGTAGTGCTCGTGCACCAAGATGAACTTAAAAGGGCAGACTTGTTGTGACCTTCTTTCTGTCCTGTAATTTGTCTGACTGTTAATGATTTTCTTTGTGAATGCAAATTGTAGAGATTTGCCACACGTGACAGTAGCAGTGTAACTGTTATAACCTATGGATAAGAGTTGGGAGATATAACTGTAAACGAAGAAAACAAAACGCCTTAGCTCCTTCACAAAGTCTGTAGGCAAACCAGAGATTGTTGAAGAGTTTTGAAGATTGCCTTTATTACTAGGTATATCTAGGATGTGGAGAATTTGTAGTCAGTGAAAAATTATGCATTTTCCCCCTCTGCTTTTTGTGTTCTGTGACATCAGTAGACCAATATCTGCCCTACAGAAGCCCCATAATCCTCTATAACTCAAGTCTTTGGGATTAACCACCTTTTATCTGAACATATTTCTGTGTCTGACCTTTAGTCTTTTCTATGTTCTGGGTTTTTTTGCCCTGTTAGTCTTGGTTTAAACATTGTCCTTAAGAAAACAGACTTTTAATAGCTGTGTTGTAAGATGCATGTAACACTATTAAGAAGATCTTATTTTTTCTTCTACAAATATTTATATTTCTTAGCAAACAGAGAAACAAGCTTTTGCGTGGGGGGGGGGGCGGAGGGGAGAAAGAAGGCTGCTTGTCACCTAACTAAATTTGAAAAAATTATTTTGCCACAGGATAAGATTTGATCAAGCAAAGTATTCATATCCAAAAAAGAAACTAAATTAGGGTTGCATTCTGTAATCTAAAAACTTGGAACCTTTATATCATGGGCAAAAATTTATGTTGGTTTGCTCACAGTTTGTTCACAGTGGATTCATTTCCATGGTATTTTGGTGGTAAAACATTTGGCAAGTTATTTCCTAACAGTGATGCTAGCATGGTCCAATGCTATGAAAAAATTTGGATAATGAGATAGTCAGAAAGTGTCTGCCAACCTGAGGAGGCAGAGTCATACAGCAAAATCAGGCTTTGCTTTTTCTGGCACCCTAGTAAAGAAAAGGGAATAAAACAGTTGGAATGGAGAGCAGGGAGAGAAAAAAATAATAATGGTAGTAAGAAAAAGGAAGAAAAATGAGAACTGTGTGGAGGCAAGAGGCATTTGCGACAAAGAGAATTGGAACACGGGGCTAATCTGGGTCTGCGTAGTAGGACAGGAGGGCAGTAAATCCGGGCTAACACCCTAGATTCGTACATAAGACTACAGAAGGCAATGCAGCAAACAGAGCCATCGTGAGTTAATGCCTGTCATTGACATGTGTAGGACTGTTAAAATGGCTAAAAGCATTGCTAATACAAATCCTCCAAGTTCTCTCATGGCTGCTCACTGTATGGCCACTGTAAAAGAAAAAAAATGAAATTGTCTGATTTTGGAACTTTGAATCTTTTATTGCAATTTCAGCTTCTTAAATACTGTTCTGTTTTCCTAAGTTCAACGATTTGTTAGGTCAACAAATAGGTTCAGCTGACACACGTTTTTGAAGAGAAAATTAATTGTACTGGCGGTGGGGCATATTTTCTACTTTGAACATTTATCCTTTTGCATGTGTGTGCCAGATCAAACTAATCCCACCTCCAGCACAACGACAAAAATAGAGATACAAATAAGCAGTTGTACATACAAAGAAAGTAAATGCATACTTTGCTTCCTTCCTTCTCCTTTCTTTTTAACATTTGAATGATAACATTTTGAAAGAATTTATGAACGAAAATTTGAATTTTATTTCCCCTTAAGACTGTTAAATGCTATACCCTAAAATAAATATACAGAAATTCCCACTTATGTGTTCTTCCTCAGCTAGTGTTTCAAATTTGAAATATTTTTTGAATTATATGTGGGATTGAGTGCACCCTCAGCAAGTTTGCAAATGACACCAAGCTGAGAGGTGCGGTTGACATGTCTGAGGGACAGGATGCCATCCAGAGGGACCTGGACAGGCTTAAGAAGTGGGCCTGGGTGAACCTCATGAGGTTCAACAAGGCCAAGTGCAGGGTCCTGCATCTAGGCTGGGGCAACCCCCGGTATCGGTGCAGGCTGGGGGATGAAGGGATTGAGAGCAGCCCTGCTGAGAAGGACTTGGGGGCACTGGTAGATGAAAAGCTGGACATGACCTAGCAATGTAAGGTCGTAGACCGGAAGGCAAACTGTATCCTGGGCTGCATCAAAAGAAGCGTGGCCAGCAGGTTGAGGGAGGTGATTCTGCCCCTCTACTGCACTGTGGTGAGACTCCACCTGGAGTACCTTGTCCAGCTCTGGAGCCCTCATAACAGGAAAGACATAGATCTGTTGGAGCGGGTCCATGCAGAGGGCCATAACAATGAACAGAGGGATGGAACACCGCTCCTGTGAGAACAGGCTGAGAGAGTTGGGGTTGTTGAGACTGGAGAAGAGAAGGGGAGACCTTATTGTGGCCTTTCAGTACTTAAAGGGGGCTTATAAGAAAGATGGGCACAGACTTTTTAGTAATGTCTGTTGCAATAGGACAAGGGGTAATGGTTTTAAACTGAAGTAGGGCAGGTTTAGAGTAGACATAAGGAAGAAATTCTTTACTGTGAGGGTGGTGAAACACTGGCACAGGTTGCCCAGAGAGGTTGTGGATGTGCCATCCCTGGAAACATTCAAGGTCAGATTAGACAGGGCTCTGAGCAACCTGATCTAGTTCAAGATGTTCCTGCTCGTTGCAGGGGTGGGTTGGAGTAGGTGACCTTTAAAGGTCCCTTCCAACCCCAACTATTCTATGATTCTATGTGATTTTCTTTTTAAGGTGTTTTGAGATCTAAGGGTGAATTTTTTTCCTCTGAAAGATGACTGTAAAATTAGCATCTTAGTGAAAAGACCTGCTATCTGTATCAAATGTCTTCATTCTGCTAACTTTTTTTTTGGTGTGCTTCTTGAAACCACCCCAGATTGCTGGGAGAAGGAGATGGTTTGCTTCTCATTCCCAAACATCAGCAAAGTTCTACTTGCATAGCAATTTATGGTTGGAGGTGTACAATCCTAAAGAGGCTCTTAAGGGGCAGGTTGATTTTCATGTGAAATTGTTGACAAGAACTGCCATTTAAAATTGTAATATGGGCAGATTTCATCCAGAAATCACTTGAGAGTTTGGAGTGTGGAGCTCCACGTTTTTACAGTGCCTTTTAGCTGATCAATGACTGGAAATCTCAGTTCTAGCTGTGATGTTCATTGACAACATTTGCTTTTTGTCTGGGACACTCAACTTTTCCTTTTTCTGGTGTTTTGGTTGCTGAAGTTCTTGTTTTGATAGTAAGAACTGTATAAACACCAGTTCCTAAGAAATTAGTTGCTTGATTTCTTTTACCCAGCATCCTATTCAGGTGTTTACAATACCACAAAGAAAATGGCTAAAAAGCACTAGCAATTGAGACTGGATATCCACTGTGGGAAGTGTTAAGTGGTATCTAATGTTGGCTTACGGGAAACTCTTTATTGAAATATGGAACATGCTTTGGAGAAGTGTTTTAGCATACGCATAAAAATACTTTTTGCCTGTACTTGAAAAATATGTTAGGAAAAAGTACAAAAATTGAATTCACTTTTCAATTTGAAATGTTAATGTGTACTGGGATATGAGTCATGAATAATGAATGTGGCAGAGCAAAGGGCAGAATATGCAAGTCATGAATTCAGAAGTCAGCTGAGAATTTCTCTATTTCCTTATGGAGGCATTTATATGGATTATAGTTATCTTTTCTGAGTAAGTATAATGTTAATGTATAATCAAATCTAGGACTTTAATGAACTGGTTTATACCTATAACTTACTTCATATTCTCCTGGTAGCTAACAGTATGAAATCATATGGTAATGTGAAACGTGTTTCCAGGAATAAGTATTGAAACAGTACAGTAATACTTTTAAATGTTGGCTGTTGATAGTAATGATGAGACAGACTGATAAGACTATCATTTTTCTTTTATCAATTGCATTACGTTCCCCATAGGCTGCACAATATAGTGTAGACTTTTCAGAAAGTTCTAATGAGAAACAGGCCGCAGACTTCCATGTCTGCGGAAGAGCTAAATAATAAAAATATATTTGATGTTAAACTGAAGCATTGAAACAGGCTGCCCAGGGCAGTGGTTGAGTCACCGTCCCTGGTGGTATTTAAAAGACATGTAGATGTGGCACTTAGGGACATGGTTTAGTGGTGGACTTGGCAGTGCCAGGTTAATGGTTGGACTTGATGACCTTAAAGGTCTTTCCCAACCTAAATGATTCTGTGATTCTATGAGTAAAAAAGTATTCAATATATAAAAAAATGTATATTGTTTCACTGTAAGCAGTAATGATGAAGTTCTGGAACAATTCCCTTAAATGCGGCATTACATGCTTACAGAAAGACCAAAAGGTTTGTGAGTATTAACATAAGGCTTTTGTAACAATGCTACTTTACACATTTCAGCGTAGTATAACCCATGTGACATTAGTCACCCAAGGCAAATTTTTTCAAACTACAAAAATAATTACTCTTGACAGATGAAAGTGAGGTATTCTAATTATTATAGTATTTTATAAATTCCAAAATGAGAATTTTGTATATGAAAAACCACATTTTTCCTCTCTATTCTACAAAAAAAAGTGTGTCCATGAATATGTTTAGTGTATTTAATGTAATTTAATTAATGAGGATAATTTTGTTTGTATAATCCTCTTTTCTGTGATGTTAGCAGAAAAGGAAACAAAACAAAAAAATCACCATCAACACTTATAATGTATGCATTTTAAAAGGCTGTATTTATATAAAACAAAGCCAAGTATTTTCCTAAGGCAAAAAAAAAAAACTACTATATAAATACAATTTGAGAAATGCTGACCAGATTCTCGCTTACATCTGTATTTGCAATGCCAGCTGACAACATTCTGGCTGATATTAAATATAGACTGAGAACAGTGTTTTGATGTTGTTAAATAGAATGTTGTACTTGCTAAGGTATAATGAAGATTTTTTAGTATTGAAATGAATAATATTGAAATTGAATAAAAAATTCTGTTTCTATACTCCCAAACATCACAGCTGCAAGTACTTTTTTTTTTTCATTTTATTAATACATAGGCTGAGCAATTAAATTTAAATTCATTTTATGTGAAATAGCTGAACTAGGCAAACTTTTGATGTAATTTCTTTCTGTTTTCCTAATTATTCTACTAGAATGTGATTTAACTCAGATGCAAGCAAGAACTGGAAATGGGAGCTTCGTCAAAAAAGAGTGGTGTAAAAAATTAAAATTACTCCTGAAAATGGAATTCACAGTGGTTACAAAATAAGCTCAGTCATGAGCTGAGATTCTCAAGGTGAATGCCTTTCAGAAGGCACTTGGTCCTTTGTGCACAGAATCAGAGCCCATCCCTGATTAATTCTTCCTTTGAACTGGAGTATGGATACAACATTGTTGTGTTTCAGAATCAGGCATGAATTAAAAAATTTCAGTAGCAAGATTGCACGGTCAGCTGTACTTTGCTTCCTTAAACATTTGCTTTGTACCAATATCTTAAATTTGATTACCCCATGGTCCCTTTTCAGCAGGGATCTGCCTTTTTCATTGTAGGGAATGGATGGTATCTGGAGTAACAAGACAGATATTTCTTCCTTTAATTCTTATTGAAAGAGCCTGGGTTATTGTAACTGTCCATTTTTTTTTCATGGTCCTTAGCAGAACACTCATCACAGTAGTATTGGAGTAGCTCACATTCATCCTTTATCTCTGTATCTCTGTAGGTGGAAGAAAGCTTTATTATCTTGACTTTACGGACTGGAAATCAATGGATCACTGTCAGAACAAAGCTTAGTATTCAGATCCCTTGTATTTTGAGCTCATTGCTCATTACTGTTATGGGAAGAACTGAAGATTCATATTTCAGTTAACTTTCATTATATTTGTTGGATTTCAGTTGGGGGTCACTTGCCAAAATTTTGGTTGAAGCGATTGTTCTATTCAGGCACAAAGCATTTAAACAAAGCAATAGATCTAATTTTTTCCTGCATTCAGTTCACTTCCATCTAACCCCCGGGCTTCCTTCTTTGACTTTCTGCATGCTAGTCTTCTTCCTTTGGTCCGCTCTGGATCTTGTAAGATTTTGTAAAAATCAAAATCTTATAAATTCTCAAACTGTGATAGCCATTTGACTCTCTTCTGTTAGCACTATCAGCATTTGTTCATTCCTGTGCATTCACATCATAACCCTTTCACTATGTTCAAAGCTCTCCTAAATCTACTCTTTTTATGTTTTATCTCTTCTAGCAAATTAAGTAACCAAGGCATTGTATAAGGCCAGAGCTGGTCTCCAGTGTGGAATATCTGCCTTTGTTACACTGTGTTTGAGAAAGAACAAGCCACACCAGTACTTCTTTGTGCTGTGTCTGCCCGCTGGTTCTCCTGACGGGTGCCTTTAAGCGAAGGAAAGAACTGCAGAGTCTTGACATCCACCATACCCAGTTTCCTGGTTACACAACAGTTCTGAAAGTGTTTATTATGAGAATGGACAGCTTCCACAGAAGTGAAAAAGTGCATGAATCTTGCAGAGTCAGCTGTTTTATTATGCTTGTCATTGATGGGATAGCTCCCATTCCTCAATGTACGCAAGCTGTGAAGATGAGGTCAGTGGTCACTTTGGTCTTCTGCTATACTGTGGATTGGTAACTCATAACCTATGGCTTCGAGGGTGTTGCCTTGGAACGCTTCCTTGTCTTGTTCAGGGCCACTTAGAATTAAGTATGAAAGCTGCAGCTGCCAGTGAGAGGAGTTGTGGTATTGTCTGCTGTGTAATACTGGCTCAGGAACTTTTCTCATCATTTGATACA
This sequence comes from Limosa lapponica baueri, assembly GCA_002844005.1. Taxonomy (NCBI): domain Eukaryota; kingdom Metazoa; phylum Chordata; class Aves; order Charadriiformes; family Scolopacidae; genus Limosa; species Limosa lapponica. Next base: position 292,174 of record KZ505954.1, on the reverse strand, counting down.
GGTTGGGACGACTTTTGTAGCTGAGTAAGTTTGCATCCAAAGTTGTCTTCCACTGGCATTGCATTCACCTATTTATTTAGTTCCCATGTCTGATTACATGATGTTGATTGCACGTGACAGAGTTGTTGGAGATAAGAAAAGATTTTATGGTTGTAAAGGACACTTTAGTAAAAGATTGTGAAGGGTCCTACAGAAATCCTGCTATTCTCTCTAGGAATAGGCAAACTCCTACTAATTTCTTGGTGTGTGCAGTGCCTGGAATTAAAGAAGAAGAGCAGTAAACAGTTTTTTATTTTTCCACCGTTGGGACACTCTTACACTTGGACATGTATGAAGGCCAGGGAGTAGTGGATTTTTGTAGTATCAACCTTTGTTGCTTCTGACTTTACTAAAAGAAATAACATATTGCTTATTATACTTTGCTTATAAAAGAAAGTATGCTGTAAAAACAAAGAAAAAAGAAAATTAGAAGAGTCTGATCTTAAGAACACAGTCATATATGAAATGCAGAAGCTATTTTTGCATAAGATCTTTTTTGAGAACAAGGAAAAAGAAAAGATGCTGAATTGTAGCAGAGAAACAGTTAAATTCTGTAACTGTTTTCATTGAGACATGTAGTTTGCCAAAGTTGTTATTCCCAAAGCATATCATACTTGCCAGTTCTTTATCGGATTTGACAGAGGATGATCTAAAAAAAAATAGGCAGGAACAGCAATGTCACCCTAAAAAGTCATTAACTGCTTGTGTTGTTTACAGTGTATAGCTATGAGCATGGCCAATCCTATATTTGCAGAAACCTGTGGTATCTCTTTATTTCAACAAATCAATTCTAGAAATGGGAATCACAGTCTACTATGAAATGTATTGTAATAAATATTGATAGTGTCATTCTTTGTATTTGCAGTATCACCAATCAAGATTTCATTTTAAGCTAATTTTATTTTCTTTTGATAGTTACTAATAGTCCAAATTTACTTGCATAAGAGTAAGCAGTAACAGAAGAATACTGAGGTTAAAATTATTTCTAATCACAGTAAAATAAATAAAATATTATCACAGACTTTTAAAAAATGACAAATTCAGGTAATAGAATATTCTAAACATAATAAGTTTATTATAGCTTATTCAAGGCTTTGCTTTTCTATAAAACCTTGACTTGGGCAAGGACTGCAGTTCTTACAGCACAGCAAAGATGCTCTATGGTATTTTGTCTGTGCTGAGAAGACACAGGCAGAAAAGAATGTTTTGGGAAGTTCTAAGAAAAATTTGCTGAGCATTCTTTCAAGGGACTAATGGGTGCATTTACAAGTGTTGACTGCCATATTTTAATCAGGAGAATGATTCTTCTGTTGTTTACAAGTCAGCTGGCTATATCTCTTCAGGTCATTGTGATGACATCTGTGCCAGCTGGATCCCACAACTATTTTTTTCACATCTGAGTCCTGTACAGAGATATCAAGAATGCATGATGAGGAACAGAGGCAGCCTCTGCCCTGCTTTTCTCTCCTTTACCATAAAAGGCAACAAAAAGTTCTTCCTTAACGGTAATATTTGAA
>KZ505954.1:277368-289442 GCA_002844005.1 Limosa lapponica baueri | reverse complement strand
ATTTTCTAATGTGAATGTATCTATATTTCTCTAGATCTAACTTTAACAATCTTGCTCTTATATCTCCACAACACTTCACTAACCATATTGGTTCTCCTTGAAGAACATCCTTAGACAATTTCTATTCAAAGGAGATTTCCGTCCACTTTGTATACATGGACATGAGCAGTCCCAAGGGGATGTTGGGAAGAGGAATTCTTTTTGTTTTAATCGTATAAGAAAATTTAATGCAGATTTTTATAAATTCTTGTCATTTACTAAGCATGAGTACAATAGAGATAGGAGAAGGCAGAACAACAACCCTAGAAATTATTGAGGAAAAATCAAGTCCTATATTTCTCAATTTTGGCCCTGAAAATTGTTTGGAACATTTCACAGTTTTTGCTTCTATGTCTGTGTGTCAGCAACTCATTTTAAAAGAGGGCAGTTGTAGCATCCATTTCATATGCAGACAGGCCACAAAGAAAAATTTCATGAATTTCACCCTGACTCCTGCAGAACTAACATACTCTGAGAGCACCAAATACTCTGAGGAAACAAATAATTTTGTATTTAGATCTGCATTTAGATTATGTTCAGTAACTAATGAAATGAGTCATTAACTGAAGAAACAAAGATATTGATTAGTTACTTATTTAATCTACATCCTTTGTTCTGTGCACAGAAGATGATTGTGGTCCTGGGAGATGGGAGGAGTTGCCATCATATTATGAAAGGGTATACATTAATACATTTGTACAGGGACTAAATTAATGCTCCATGGCAAACTAAATCTCATATCATTCTTACCTTCTGAATATTTCACTTTGCAACCTAACCTTGCTCTTAATGTAAGAGGAAGTTAATGTGAATTCTTAATGTGAATTTCCCTGAATACACATATGTACATTTAAACATACATAGGCATAAAATAAGGTTGATGGTGCTAAGGTGTCTCAAAACCCAACCATGATCATTGGTGTTTTATTTTTGCACGTCTGCTCTTTAAACTGTAAAACAGGTAAAACGGATCATTGCTCCAAACTAATTTGATTATATAGTATCACGCTGTCAAGCCTGTGCATAAAAGGTGTGAAACTAAATTAGACAGCTCATTATGATTGTTACTTCTGGAACCCACTGGAGTTTCATTTTCAGGTTTTCTTTTCCTCTTTAGGAGGTAATTAATTTCCCTCAAAGAAGGTGCTTTGACAAAAATAACATGTAACCAAACTCAAAACAATAGGTGTTTTTACATATACCAAATTACTTTCTTCATTGTGACTATTAGAGGGGAGATCAATAATTAATGATCCAATTACTAGTTCGCAGAGGCTTTTATTGCAGTGTCAAGGTGATGAAAAACCCTCTTGCACTGTTTTTTTTTTTGCTTCAATTCAAGCTTACTGAATCAGCAGATGCATTGCACGCTTCTAGACCGTTTACGGCATGTGTGTTGCCGGGGATGGATGACACTTTGGATTTACTGCTGTGATTAAGATCTTCTTTAATCAAATCATTTTAACAGTGAAGTGAGCCTATGTTGTGTCTGCTGCGGTTTAGCAATCAGTTTTGAGGAGGTAGCAGGTTGAATTAGTTAAAAATTATACCTGTTTAGACAATCAGAAAGGCTGTTATTAGTATCCCACGTGAGACACATTGGATCAGCTTCAAGGAAAAAAAAGCTGCTGTCATTTGTATTGAAATGCTCTATTTCCTTATTACATATATTTTAATCTTAAACTGGTGACATATACCATAGTAGTTGTATTTCCCTCTTGATAAGTAGAATTTTAAAACTTTCCTATAACTTTCTGCATAATGCAAAGTGAGAATTACAGACAAGAAAATTAGTCATCTTAACTCCTGAGTGGTGGTTTGCTATTCAAAATGCCAAGTTGTTCAAGTATGTAATGCAGAAGATTTTGTTTTTAGGCTATTCTTATATCTATTCTTAAAATGTGTGTTTCCTTATCAATGATCAAGATATAGAGTGAATTTAGTGTCTTTTCTGAGCCCACTGAGAGCTTGTAACGAATTATTGGGAATACCATGCTTAAAAATGTGGACTGGAGCTTTTTTGTGTTACCCCTTTCCTCCATCTGTCCTTACGGGACAACAGCTATATCCAAGGGTAAAAGTGGAAGATGCTTTCTCCTCCTAAACAAAACCTAATAACTGAACAGAAGAAAGCAATGATAAACTGGAACTTAGATATGGTTTGATTATTTTAAAAGATTGTTTCACTTCAAAATTTTAAATATTTCTATTTTAGAATGGTATTTTTATTCTATTAGTAGCTACACATACATTAATTGCTTATTAGTTATCTCATACTGAAAATCACAAGATTAGTATTTCTTGGTATCACTTTTTGGTAGCAAGACATCAGTGATTGTGACTGGAAGTAGTGGAGAGAAAGGAAAAAGATGTGATCAGTGAAATAACTGGCTGATCCTCAGTCATAATATATAGGTGGCTGTTGGGCTGATGATGGGAATTGATTCTAGGTAATGATGGGCCTGTAATAGGAGGCATCTTTATGTTAGTAGTGTCTCTTTTCATTAGGATTAACTCTATGTGACTTCGGGGATAAAAATACAGAAAGCTATTATGAATTCATATATTTATATTTCTTTAAAACTAAGCTAAGAAGATTTTTCTTTCCTTCCTGACATGTTCACTATTTCAGCTTTACTTACGGTTGATTGTTCTTGTGATGAAATTAATACAGCTCTGTCATGAGCACAACTGATGTGCTATGTTTATGTTCTTGTTTGTGAATTTGACATCACATCTCATAAAGAATCTGTTCCCTTGCTGTCTCTTATGGTCTCCTCTTGTCTTCACTTTGTAAATTTGAGGCTTACTTAGTAATTAAGATATACTGATTCAAAGTAGCTTAGGGTTATTCTCTCTAATAATTAGTGTTGACATCAAAGCACTAAAGCTTGAAAGTAAGTGCGTGCACAATATGAGGGTTTAGTTTTTCTGTATTTTTTCTGTTGCTAATAAGTATTAGAAGGATCTATGCATATGTATACATGTTGAGAAAATAAATATAGATTTTTATGATTTGCACTCCCTTCAGCTGTTCTAGTAGCCTTAAATGTCTTATTTGAAGAAGATGTTCGTATAGACTCTCTGTAATCAGATGCCCATTTTTAAAAGTTAAAATGCACCTGTTTAAACACTACCTCTCGAAGGTAGAGAGTTCAGCTGTCTGTCCAAAATGTCCAAATAGAGTTACACATTTAGGATTCAGTGCATGTGCAGTAAATCCTATGCCTCTGAGACTTGCAGTAAATCCTATGCCTCTGAGACTTCCAGATGCCAGGCAGCCTTGTTGGAGCTACTCTGACAGTCATTTTGCCAAAGTCACAACTTTTTCAGGATGTAAAAAGAATGTATATCTGTGGAATATATACTCTGTACTCTGAATATAGAGTAAGCCAGCACAAAGTGAACTGCATGAGTAGATACATGTACTAATGCTAAATAGAGTTTTCCTGAAGCTACTTATTTCTTCAGTTTAACCACGCTTCCTTCAGTGAGTGTAAATAAAATGGTAATGAAAATGGTAACGGAAATAGGTATCATGAGCACACAGGACCCAAATCTGTTTCTTAAACATTGCAGCTGTTTCTCAAAAATTTTGTGGTGCTCCAGTTATGAACTGAGTTCTCTTCCAAGGTGCTAAAAGGCTCATTTCCAACTGGCTTGTCAGGTTGTACTGTTGCCTTGCTGTTGGCAGCAAGACAGTTGAATTTGCTTGGACTGTTTTCAAAGTCTGAGGAAGGAATTTGTTGTGCATGTGCAGAGCTGCTCCCAGTTGCGCAGTTCTATGATGTATGTCCCTACACATCATAGAGCTGTGGATCTTCTGTGCTTGTATGACAGAACTGTGCTTCTTTAGCAGACGTTTTCCAAGGTGACTCATTTTTCTGAGCCACCAGTTTGGGAAACATAGGGTTTTTTCCTTAACTTCCAGACACTAGTTAATTCCTGTGTGCATTATATCCAAGAGCTTATTAACTTTCAGTACACTAGTCTATGAAGAAAGGTCAGCTCATTCGGGACACCTAACTAGGCTATCTACTTGCAGTTGATGTGAAAATCCTTACAGTGTAACAGAAGACTGAGCGCTGAAACAAGGGCCAGATATGGCATTTTTTAATGGTATTAATAGGTTTTCTTCTCCCCTGCATTACTAATAGCACTTATTTCCTCTTTAAATGGGTCCCTCATTCAGGTATAGGCAGGCTGGTATTGCTGATACTGCATCCAAGCTTGAGTCGGTGAAGAACTTGCAATGAAGCTCTCAGTTGAAACTAGGATGGAGGGATGCATGGTAATGACAGATAGGCAAGGAAGATGTATGAGGTCAGCCCATCAAAATAAGTATGGTCTTTGCGCATGTGAATAGGGAATAAAGAGGAAAAAGGCATATCCTGTAAGAAGGGTCTGAAAATTTAGATTACTTAGAATAATAATAAAAAAAATAGTAAATTGCTTTTGATTACTTACTGCTAGGCATGATCCAGAAATACTGTCTTATCTAGGCTTTCCAAAGCTTGTTTTTCTTTGTATTCTCCTGAAGGAATTTCCTTTTCCAGGCATAGGCTCAAAACTTCCTACACAGAGAAGAGAAGGAAGAAGTGGAAAAGTGAAAATGTCAGAAGTAGGGTCAAATGTGTAATTTGGCATAAACACCTTCCTAAGACAAAGTCTTGAAGACAGTCACAAAACAGAGAAACCCATAGGATATCATGCTTAATTAGTTCCAGTTTTCCCTGGTCTTAGTAGAAATAGAATAGCAGGGAACATATGACAAAGGTGTGCAAATCTGAGGAAAACTTGAATATTATTAAGATATCAACTGGCAGTGGTGGACTTCGTTCCCAGTATAAAATGTCTGTCTGTTTCCCATGATTACTTAACAGTACTGGTCTATTTCCTTGGTGGCCCAGAGTGTAGGTTTGCGTACTGGATCACAAGATAGAGGCCATAGTGTGACATATAGGGTCACGCTCCAGGTGTCATAGGAGAGGCCTGTAAGTGTATGAGGTCATCTAGTTTGTGCGCCGTGCTGTGACTGGAAGCATCACTTCCAGTGGGAGTCTGGTGAATGTGGACTTCCATTAAGAAGTGGTGGAATTTCTTTTTCTCTTTGTCTTTTATTTTTTTTTTAGCTCCAGCCCACTAGTTTTAATATATAGTAGCTTTCTACAGGAAGTAGCCAATTTATCATACCAGTGTATTTGCCATATTGATATGCTTTCTTTCAATTTATTCCAAGGAAAGACATTTATCAAAATATATTTGACTAATAGACTAAGCCTAATTTTGTTTTAGAAACTGTAATTTTGAAGAAAGTCTTTCCTGTAATTTAAATTCTTCCAGCAAAACATACTTAAGAAAATACTACCAGTAGATATTCTTCTATCACCACTGATGCTAAGTCTCAGGTTTAGAGAGAGACAGAACAAAATGGTTTGCTGAAACCCTTTTACCCTTTATGTTAAATATTCCTTTCTGTTAAGAGTAATATCCTTTCTGTTTAGCAGTGCTAGTAGTAGTTGAATACAAGGCTACATATTGTTTGAGGGTAAACCAGGGTCTTCAATTTTAATAACATTTTCCCTTAAGGGAAAATTGGTATCACTTAAAAAAAAAAAAAGAAATCAAGAGGTTTTTAAATTCTTAATGACTGATTCCTGTAGACAGGGAAGTTTCTATGGTGACATTATCTCTAGTCAGTGCCCACATACTCTCCATGTCATCATTCGTGCCACGTGGGTATGCATGTGCTTCTCCCTCCCCCAGTTTATTCTCTCACCTGCCTTGTGGATGCAGCACTCTGCTGTTCAAAATCTTCTTCCACTTGTGTAGCTTCTCTTTTATGTATTTCTTTCTTGGCCATAAGAACTTGAAGTGTTTATGGATGTTCACCATTAACAAGGGCAGTTATGCAAGGTCACACAAAATCCCTCTTAGACCCTTTATCAGACGTAGTGGTCCTATAAATCTGCAGATCAATATATCAGTCATTCTATCTGACTAAATGCAGACATCCACAAACTAGGCACCTACACCCAAGATAATCATACTGACTTCTTTTGCAGTCATTAAAGAAAAACAGAGACTTCTTGAGTACAATTCATTAATCCTTAAAGTGGATGTATAAAATAAGTCAGGTGAATGGAGCCAAGAGTAACTCGTTTAGATATAGAAATCTAAAACTGCCTGAGATAAATTCTGGGTGTCTCTACTTCTCAGGTGAGGGACACTTTCCTGCTTATTCCAACATCTGCTACTATTCTGAGCTCCAAATCAGAAGTCTCTGCTGAATTGTGCACGGTGATTTTCTTAGTGCTTATGACTGTCAAGTTCTTGTGCAGAAGTGTGATTGCACTACTTAACCTTTTATTTCTCTGAAGAACTGCAGCGTTGAATCTCACAAATGGGTCAAGTGCTGCTTTCTAGAAGATCTGATAAAAGATCTAGATCTTTTGCATTTATTTATCTCGTTGCCCCGAGACTTTCCAGACCCTAGCAGTAAGGCTCTTGAGGCTTTTGAGTACAGCTCTTTGCACAGATGCCACTGATTTACATAGTCAGGGCTAAGTGCAAGCATCAGTGTGGTCCAGTTTCCTTTTCACTAATGAAGATTGATACATTTTTCTCCAAATTACTGCATTTCTCTGTATCTCACATATTAAAAGTCAAGACTGTACTTCATATCCCTTACATAAAGAACAGATTCTCTTTTTTGTTTGGTAGGACTGGATCCTTCAGGCTTTTTCCTAGGTGTTTCCATGTTGAAAGCTGACAAATCCAGAGGAATAATTATTTCCAAACAAGAAATACTGAAATGCATGGTAGGAAGTTTCAAAGCCTGCTTTAAGACCTGCAAGAAGAAACCTCCCTATGTCATCAGTGCTCAAACTGCATTAGTGACTGTTTAAAAATATTTCTGTGCTTTATGTGTGCCAGGCAGCTCTGCATTTGTTCCTGCAGCAAATGTTAGCATGTCCCTGAAGCGTCCAGAGCTGACAAAGCAATTGTTTAAACACTCATATAATCACCTCCAGGCAATTCTGGCTGTGTAGCTCCTGTTTGGAGTCACCCACTATGTGACAGTCTAGATAGATAGTACTGCAGACACAGAAAGTAACCTGCTTCAGCTGTTGAAGAACTTTCACTTTAGTCCACTTCCCACTTCTCTCCAGAGCCCTTCTGGTACAAGGCTTCACTGGGAGCCTTGCAGTTAAGAGGAGGATCAAGTGACAAGGGGTGTGCTCTGCTCACTATAGCCTTACACTGAAAATCACCTTGGAGGGGGAATACACGTAATTGCAAGGCTAAATCACTTGTAGTTTTGAGTAATGACACATATGTGCAATCACTGGCTCATGTAGTATGTATTCAGCACGCAGTATGTAGTCAGGTAAACTCCACAGCTTGAAGAATTTAAAGTTACATGACCTGTCCTTTTTGACAGTGAGATTCGAATTTGAGGGAAGGTTTTTGTTTTATTTGGTTCAAAACAAGATGATGTTTTTAATTTACCAAGGGAGGAACTTTCCAATTTAGGTAGGTTCTGGTTTAGAGAGAAAGGGTATGGCTCATGCATATATCTTATGTGAACGTTTTGGGCACCTGAGAGCATCCCAAACAGCTCTGTATGTGTAGAATAGCCAATTAAATCAAGTGTCTTGTGTTTAAACTGTTTGGAAGATAAATGGGTTTGACCCTGAACTTGGATAGCACTCAAGAAAGAGTAGACACATCTGTGTAGGTTAGATTCAAATTACTTAATGCCTTTTAAAAGATACTTAATTACCGTATTTCTGGATGGGAAAGGTGTTCTAAGAAGGAAAAAAATACATAATAAAACATTAAAATATAAGGAGAATGGAAACTGACTGGAGTTCTTTTAAATATACACTGTCATTCAAGGTTCCCACCACTACAGGAAGTTCCCATTGCTGTGGGTTCCTGGGTGGGGAAGAAGAAAATCTTTTCCTCTGCCTGTTTGGTTCTGGCTAAAGAAAATGAGCAAAACATACTAAAGATCAGTAAGCTTACACAGGTTTCAGCTTAACATCATTTGTTCAGAAAGGCTAGGTCAGGGATGTGATTTTTCTCCCAACCTGATTAGTCCATGCAAGCTTTCCATATACACATAGAGCTCACTGACATTAATAAGAGCAGACCTCACATATGTCCTTTCTCGTATCCAGCTGCACTCCTGAACTCATGAGGCGTCTGAATGCTGTTATAACGACATTAGCTAAAATTGTATCTTGCTTAGTAATAGATGGCTTTGATATTATAGCTTATATAGTATATCAACGAGGTGACTTTTTCCAGAGTCGTTTCTGCTGCACACCCTAAGTGCACATATTCTCAATAATAAAGCATCTGCGATTGTGGAAGAGAAATATCTAAGAGACCAGCAACTGCCTTCTCTGGTAGCCAGAATTAAAACTACAGTGTCCTTGTTACAGAAAGATTATGGTTTAACAATTTTTCTTGTAGGAAACCAGAGAACTATGTGTCTTACATGTATTCCTTTTAATTTTACAAGATTTCACAAATCTTTTATGCAATCAAGATTTTAATATTTATTGAACTTGCGCTGAAAAATTTGTGTCCGGTGATCTTACCAAGTCATTCATTGTACCTCAAAAAGATGTGGGTGTACTAAACAATATATGTCTCTCATAGAAATGTAATATGGTATAGGGCTTTCAGACAGTCATCCTGGATATATTTTCGTAAATTTAAATATTTTATTAATAATAGTTTGATTGTATTTTATTAACTTTTATAGTATTTAGACCTGTCATTTATATGACTTAATGCAGTGTTAAGGTCAAAACCTAGATGATCTACAAGGGCTTTATCATCTCGAATTTCTAGGACAATTTTTTTAAAACATATAGCTACATATTTTACTGGAAAAAAAGAATATATATATGAACAAAACAATCTTTGGATGGACTTGTTGCTTATTTTTTATAATACTAATTTTGGAATAATTGGTATTTACTGTGAGACACAACTAAATTAAAAAGAAAGTCAGCTTTTTACATCTTGACTGAAAAGGAGAGGGGAAAATAGTAGAGCAAGAAGTGGGAATGCTTTGATCAGACACTAGCCTCGGCTTTGCATGTGTTCCTCTGCGCAGGTTTAGGTTCAGGGCTTACCATTTGAGAAAGATTAACTGTTGCTGCAAATAACTCGATCTTTTAAAATTTAAGTGATTTCTATGTGCTAATGCCTTGGATATGCTGGCGTAAATGTGTCTAATCTTGCACACATACTTATGGATGCACCACAGAGTAATACATGGGTGTGAGGACTCTTGGAAACCTTTTTATCAAGTAGAGACCAGTTACACCAACAGATGAGCCTGGGACATGTGTTTAAAGACTTGAACACAGAAACTGGTCCAGAGATGTTGAAATGGCATATTAAAAGAAATATTTGGCCTTTCTAATTGAGTAAAATCAGTCCAGAGGATTTGCTTTGAATGAGAACTTGAAGAGTCCTGTGTCCTTTCTGTGATACTTCTGGTGTTTTCTTGGATATGTAAACAAATAGTTGAGGCTGTGTCAAAATATTAATTTAGGGCAGTAGGATTCTCCTGATGAAAAGATGATGACCCTCTCAATGAGTCACTGAGACCTTCTTTATAAGCAGTGGAGGAGAAATTAGACATTCAGGGTACGACAAAGGTATGATTTATCTCACCAGGAAGAATCTAAAGTAGGTCAATGGAACCACGCCTTAAAAAGTTCTGTTTGCCTTCACTGATTGTAAAAGAAACATAGGCTTACTAATTCAGATGTACAGATCTGTACAATAAATACCCAACATTTGGGTAGAAGAATCAGAAGTCTCTAGATTCAATTATTTGAGAGTTGGCTGCAAAATTTTTCTAACAAGATGTAAAAAGGCTTACTTCAAGAGATTTTTTTTTTTCCCTGAAAGTGGAGAGAAGTTGGAAGTTCTGCAGCAGGAAAATAACCAATGAATTTTATTTTGACTGTATAATGGGAAGTATTAGAAATTTTAAGTTATCACTTTCAATAATTTATCATTCTCAATAACTTAAATAATGTGTGATATTACATATTATTGTATGCATTAAAGTATGTAGATTACTATTTTGGATAGCTTTGTTAAAAAAAAAAATGGATCTAGTATTTCTTTTTCTAACTGAAAGTCAGTGTGTATGTCTCAAATGTGGGTGTGCAGATGCCAGACTGTTAGAGCCCAACACCGCTCAACATTGGCTCACATAAACACCTATAGGATGAACTTACATGTGTACAGCATGTCTGTACTGAAACGTACAGTTACTGTAAGCTAGTTGGAGTCTTTGTATGCCAATAAGCACGTATTGTGGACATGCAAGTAGCAAGTGAAGACTGGACTGGTTTTGGTGACTAGGTATATGCACATTTGCTGTAGGAATATGTATATAGTCAGTATATCTCAGGGTCCTCGACTTTTCAATAACTTATTTTCCTATTTTTAAGAAGTTATTATCTATGTAGACACAGAAGTGAAAGTTCAGTTTGATAGGAATCCTTGCTCTTGACAAGTTCATACAAAACCGTATAGTTGATATTGGAAAATGCATCAATAGGAGAGCTGGCAAGCCATGACAGGTTTCATAAAGTACAGGTGAAGTCCTGTGTTCGTTGTAGAACCACAAGGACAGAATAGCTATATTCCTGGATTCCTTTCTGGTGGCTTATTTTGGATTATCAGTGATAGTCAAGATTGTTGCCGAGAATTTTAAAACCTTAAAAAATGGCCAGTAATTTGCAGTGGTAGACTCTTAATGCCTAGTGGTAGATATATACATCTAAATTTAGTCATTTCAATGATAATACACCATTTCTCAGCAAAAGTCAGGAATTAGAATCAGTGAGAATGATCAGTTTTAACTGTTCTGATTATAAAGCCCATTTTATTTCAGTGCCCTGCTCCTAGAATTAGATGCCAAATTATAGGAAATGCAATTACAACATTTTAGGCTGACTTTGGGTTTGGGTACAGCAGTTGTATTGATGACACAGAAAGTCTGCTGGGAAAAAACAGTATGGGCTCATGTTCATGCAATCAGAGCTGAGAAGTGATCATTAATGAGATGAGTTTTCCTCACTTAAGGTCCATTTAAAAATATATTTTAAAACCAGGATTTGTAAAACAGGCAATATGTAGACTGGAATTCTTGTTACTTCTGGATATCTCTAAATGTATATTTATGCAAAAGGCTAGATTTTCATGAGCTCAGTGATGATTTCACTCAGTTCCCCTGAAGCAATGTCTTTGGAGGCAGAAGTAAGACAGCACTGGAAATTCCATGGCAGAAGTACCTTTTGCAAAATGTTATTAGCTTCCAGAAGAATATTTTTTTTCCCTCTAGCAGGATGGCCACGCTTTTATCTGTAATGCAGTCAATATGTTAACAGTCATGAGTAAACACTTTTGGTGAGAATTTCCCATTTTAAAATGTTATCTTGCTTTCAAGAATCAAAAAACAGTTAGTACATTTACAGCAGACCTTTTTATTACTTAGAAAATATGAATTAATTAGTGCTTCAAAATGAAACTTTTTATGAAATCAAAGGATATTTAATATGCTACAATATTTCTGCAAAATGTAAGGGACCAAGTTCAAAGTGTCTTTTTGAAACTACCTTTGTATTCTGTACATTTCACTCTTTAAAAATGAGGCTTGATTTTTTTTTTCATATAGCATATGCAAGTCTATATATTAGGAGAAAAGTGAAAAAAGATCTTATTTCTCATTGTACGTGGTATCCCTCTGAGGAGACTGTATTTTACTTTTCTAAAGTATGTATTAGCTTATGTAGCTTATTTTATGGGGCTGTATCTTCATGTCTTCTCTGTACAAAGTTTTCTAGACAACTCTTAAGACCGTATTAGACCTATTAGTAACATTTCACCAATGTGTTGATGTAGTATCAGAGGAAGAGATTGAGCAATGTCAAAGTAGGATCTGAAGTACTGGAAACAGAAAAATGTCATTTGTAGTCTGTGCTAAAAAA
>KZ505954.1:237506-270507 GCA_002844005.1 Limosa lapponica baueri | reverse complement strand
CCTGCAATTTATTATGATGTATATGATGCAACAGGACAAGGTGCTAGGTGATCTCATCTAGGCTCCCTTTTCCATGTGAGGTTGGACCAGATGATCTTTCAAGATCCCTTCCAACCCGGGCTATTCTATGATTATACAGTAATAAATATATTTATCCCTTTATTTTGTACAAGATCCACACAATTATCTTACCTTTATATGAGAAACACGGGTAATGTAACAACTAAAAATTAGGAAGAACAAAATCTGTAACCATATAATTTGAAGATGGAATTTCATCCGATTCAACCGATAATTTGTTATTGGTTCAGCTGTAATAGAAACTTCATGTGTTTGACACATCAGGAGCTTAATATGTAGAAACTTAATTTGGTTTGACAATTTTAAACAAGTTCAATAATAACAAGAACTCCTTTATCTTGTCAGTGAGATGAGAGGTTTTCTCCTACATACATATTGAATTGCAACCCTTTTAGGGTAAAGGCTGTATCATCTGTCCCATCCTTTAAAACCTTTGCATAACTTGGCAGTTGTAGGTATAAGAATAATGCTAAGGGACAGACTACATTACTAGAAGAATATTGTTTCAGAAAAGGAGGTTTCAAATTCATTTCATACAGGTGTAAGCTATTTCATAGTGTCTCTCAAACAGGAGTTTTTAGCAAAAGTTTCAAGGAACTGTATGTCTTGAAAATATTAATTTTTTCCCCTCTTTCTGCATTCTATTAATTATGCAAAATCTCCTATATTCTTTCTTGTGCTTTTATATTTTACTGTCTGTTGTTTACCTTCCTTATCATCATGTCTTCTGTTATGTTACCATGTACTCCACTTGCTGTCACTAGAGTAGCTCATCTATGATTCCCTAAAGAAAGTGATGTGGGCTCTCAAGATGCCTTTTTCATCATTAACTGCTTGCCACATAGTGAAGAACTGAGCCAGATCAGGCCTACAAAAGTTGTTCTGTGTACTTGATTCCCAGTGTCTTTTTGCAGTAGATGTAAAAGAGGGTTTTCACCTGCAAAACACCAGTTACTAGTCTAAATGGGTTTATAACCGGTCTCAGTGATGAATACTTTCTGCAAGTTGGTAAGATTTTAGATTCTGGTTAGATGTATATGCCTCTGTGGATTTTGATATTGACAATATGACTTCAGAAATGTTTTTCATGGCACTTGAGCTGATGAACTGGAAATACCATATTATTTTCTCAGTTTGGAAGATTTCAGGTCATAATCAAATGGACTATAGAAATTAATATCTTATGCTTGCCCAAGGAAAGATAATACCATAGGTCTGTGTTCTGCTCCAGGGAATAAAGTTGCAATGTATTTAAAGTCATTAAAATGTCAGATTTACCAGATGTCAGAAGTGATAATTACTTCAATTAGAATAATTGATGCCCACTTGAAGGTTTTCACTTTTGCATTGAGGTATATCCTATTACTTACAAAGTGAGTCTCTCAATGGTCTCACGTCAGAAATCTTCAGAGAGTTACTGGCAATTAACTTGGCTGAGAAAGAGAACCTGTTGTCACATCATCATATTCTGAATACAAAAGCAAATTCCAGTAAACCCTATTGATAGTTCTTCTTCATTTTATTATGGGCGGACTGCTATGAAAACTGAAGATGACAAGCTAAGCTGATAAAGGAAGATAAAATGGAAAGCTCCTTAAAAAAATCATACCATTTTGGCATGCAATTTATCCCTTTTCCTATCTTGAAATAGAAATTAATGGTCAAGTTTCTATTCTGTGTGAAGTAGCTGTCTCTTATATACAAGAAATTACCTATTTTCTGCTTTCTTATTCTCAGATATAGTTAGTTTAAAATGCATGTTAATTTCATAGTTTCTACTGTTTTGAATTTGGAAGGAATGATGCATTGTGTTCTATTAATTTTTCTATACAATCTGCTTGCAGTGGAACATATCTTAAAATGTAAAGAGATGCCTAAAACTACTTCTGCTTTATCTCAGTGAGAGTTCCTTGTAAGAAATTTCATTCATACTACCATGCAATCTATTCACAATGATAAGCATTTTCAAGGTTTTCTTCTCAAACTCATATGATAGAAATACTTTTTTGAAATTACAAGTTAGGCTCAGGGATGTATTTCTGAGTAAAATAATAAGTGAGTATTGGGTCCCTTTATAAATTCTACATCTATCAAATATGCAAACTTAAGTATTTACTTCTTCAATAGCCCTGGTAAGTTTCTGACAAGTTTTGCCTCCTAACAACAGAGACAGTGATTTTTCCTTGTCTACAGTAAGCAGTTACAGCAGTTACAGAATCAACCTTCTGATTCATATGAATTATCAAGTATTGTGCATCAATTCACTTGGGAAGTTTCCTCAATCTGTGTAGTAAAGCTGTCTTTCTAGTGAGTCTTGAAAAATGTTTGGAAATGGTATACCAAAAAGTAACTAGATAAGTTTCATTTATATATAATAAAGATTCTTCTGTTTAAATTGTATGAGACAGTAGATGTCACTGAAAGCATATTAAACTTCCCCTTCCCTTTCATATACCTTTGTGGTGGGTTGACCTTGGCTTGTCATCAAGCGCCCACCCAGCTGCTCCCTCCCTTCCCCTCCTCAGCTGGACAGGGGAAGAATATAAGATGGAAAAAAACGTGGGTCAGGATAGGGATGGGAAGATCTCTCAGCGATTACCATCATGGGCAAAAGCAACTTGACTTAGGGGAGATTAATTTAATTTATTAGGAATTAATAAGAGAATAGGATAGTGAGAAATAAAAACTAAAACGACCTTCCCCTCACCTCTCTTCTTCCCAGGCTCAAATTCACTCCTTCGTTCCTGGCTCTTCTGCCTGCCCTTCTGGCCAAGCAGTGCAGGAGGACGGGGAAGGGGCGTCACAGTCACTTCTCCTCCCCGTCCTTCTCTGACCTTGCTGTCTGCAGGGATGTTTCTCTCATGGGTTTTTTTCCTTGCTCTATCACAGCTGCTGCACAGCTTTTTTTTACCCTTTCTTAAGTACATTATCACAGAAGCACCGCCATCTTTGCTGATGGGCTCAGCTGAGCCCTGCGGTGGGGCCATTGGAGCTGGCTGGAACTGGCTGTGTCTGGCCTGAGGCAGCCCTGGCTGCTCCTCGCAGAGGCCGCCCCACCAAGGCCCAACGCAACCTTGAAGAATCCAACTGCAGCACACACCGTGATATTAAATATTGTTCTTGCTGTGACTCAGAGCTGAAGGTCTTCAGCTTGCTTGGTTTTGCTCAAATACCTCCAAAATGATTTATTAGCATATTGATAGTTTTTATTAGCATACAGTAATGTTTGCCCCTCATAGGAAGAATATGTTCCTCTGGGAGGTGGGTGGGCGTAATGAGGTACTTAGTTTATTAGGACTGTTTTGAAATTATATAGCTGTACACGCAATTTAGTACAGGTGATGCAACCTCTCATGGATATACAAGTATGCAATTTTGCCAAATGAAATTGCTCATCTTATTTAGTCATGGGAAAGGTAAGATTGTCCAAATTTGGAGTTCAAGGACACTAAAGGAGATACTGGGATAGCCATTATTGGCAGTCTAGTATGTTTGAGTGAGGGTCCTATAGCCTGAATTAATGTGTAATGTCATAATAAAGTCTACTACTCACAGTTTTTGTCTACCATTAACTCTGAGATTGTTCTGGTTTTTTATTTACTGATTTAATTTGGGACTGTGCAGCCTCCCTCCTGCATTCACCAAACCACTTGTTCTGTAGGCTTTGACTTGCCGCTGAAATTATTTATACTGGACAAAAGATAAATTTTCCCCGTAGCTGAAGACAACCAGTAGATCATACGCCTTTCCTGAGGCATTCCATGGTGGCTTGAGAAGTGTTATAGTGTAACTAAAATTTGAACATGCTTGTTAGATAAAAGATCAGCCTGTCTTACTTTTCCTGATTTCAGGGACATTCCCAGAATACCTGACAGCACACATGCACAGCTGGAGTCCAGTAAGTTTCAATTGTGGGGTAGGAAAATCTTCTCTCTCTTTTATGTAAGCACAAATAGATTGAAAAATGTCATCTACAGTCAGTATAGCTCTCGTCTCTTTGTCTGTATTTGTCTCAATATGTCATCTTACTGTATTATCTATCTACCTTTGTTTAATAATAAACTATCAAAAGTCAGGATATTTTGATTTAGGTTTGACATTATAAGCTTAGGCTATTTTTGTTTGAAAAGAAAAGCATAATTCTAACTAATATACAAGAACATTAATAGTAAATTTTAATTTCCTGTTTTATTGCTTTGCATTCCAATTGAATGTTATAAACTAAAAATGGGGATGAAATGTTCTTTCTTTACAATGTGAGAGAGAGCTACTTTGAAATCAGAATACTTCTACATTATTAGAAACATTCAGAATTCTTTAAATCATCAAAACCAGTATTTCTTGTGGGGAAAAATAACTTGTTCTTTGGCTTAGATCTGATAAGATGGATTTCAGCCTGGAGTTATTTTTTATCATTGTTTCAGAACTCTTTTATAATAGGAGCAATGAATAAATGCGGTGGCATAAACTTGATTATGGTAACATGAAATACTCCTTCAATAACTTTTCACTGATCAGCCAAGTCTTAAAATAAAATTAATCTTATGTTTTGTGAGATGTGGAATGTCTTTTGTATTTATAAAAATACTTCACTTTTCCTCTGTGTTTTATATGTCAGAACTTGTCCTCTGACAGTTTGCACACCTTATAGATTTGAAATAAAATGCACAAAAACCATTACGTGCATCTTGATGTTTTTGTAAAAATTAATTAAAAATTTATCTGATTGAACAAGATAATAAGTGCCATTCAGAAGGCTGAATTCCTTTGACAAATATAAAATGGTCAAAGCGAAAAATAACTTTACTATTTAGGAATTTTGGGCCTTCAACTTACTGACATAATTAGTCAGAAATATTTGAATAAAATATTTTTTATTCTATATGCTTCAGATGACATTTTGCAGCTATAAGAAACTTGAAAAGCATTTGATTGCATCTGAGCACCAAAAACTGGGTATTATTATTTTTTAATTTTAAATAGATAAAAACATGATATTTATGACAACTTTATTATATGTTTGGTTGTATTTCTACAATTTTTCTTTAAAGAACATAGTGAAAAATGCGTAAGTGCTACTATTTATAAAATATTTCTATTTATAATTACAGGTTCTAGTTCATTTGAATCTCAAAAAATGGACCGACCTTCTATTTCAGTGACTTCTCCTATGAGTCCTGGCATGTTAAGGGATGTTCCACAGTTCTTGTCTGGACAACTTTCAGTATGTAAACATTTCATTAATATTAGTGTTGTGCTTTTTGCAGCATATACAACTCACTGCAGAGTGCAAGCTACCTCTAACATAAATTTCTTGTTTAACTAGCTACATTTTTTGGTTAATGCTATATATATATCTCAGTGTAGGCAGGGCCACAGTTTTGTAAGGACATTCTATTTTACTAGCTTTTTGAAATTTTCTCTATGTTGAATTATACATGTATATATGTGTATATATATCTAGTAAGCTAGACTGGTAGAGTCAAATTTTTAGAAAGGCCTAATCTTGCCTCCAGTTATGTTTGTGCTGTTGAGTGTATGCACTTTTTCAACTGTAACAATTACCTGTACGGTTGGTAGATTTTATTACCTGCGTGCTTGGACATTAATATTATCTATTTCTTATGCATTATCCTTCATATATACCTTTCCCCAGATATCCCTTTGATTGTTTACTAATGTTGTATTCTTTGTACCAGTGTTACTCACTTTAGTTCTTTGCTCTCATCGAGAGCAAAGTTCATTACCTGAATGTTTTCTTTAAAAGGGTAATTTTTTTGTACTAAACTGAAGAACTTGGGTTTTGTACACCTTTCTGTGTCATTTACAACTTCAAAGTGTGATTTTCCAAAAGTACTCCGTTGTGGCCTGCTACACGTTGAATAGGAGAGGAAAATGGAATAGAAGCAGTGCAAAACTGGTGTTAAACAAGTTTGAGAAATGTCACATTCGTATTTCTTCCAAGTTGTTTGTGCTAAGATAATGAGTGCACCATAAAAATATGCATAAAATCTAAGCAGACTGTGTATAGGTCTCATAGAAATGGTTAATGGTATTGGTAGAGGAGAGGAAGAAATATTTTTCTTTCTGTTCAGCAGCCACATTGCCTCCATTTGCAATGCATGAGACATTATTTGTTTTGCTCATCAGACAAGCCATCTATACTATGTAATTTTTAATTTTCTGTAACTGTTATATGTAACTACTTTGAAAGACTCAATTCGTTGGATAAATGGAAAACTAGAAATCTTGACTGTAGAGTGCAGAATGCTTTGCACAAATTACAGTGACAAGGGAACCTGAACATGAACTGTCAAAATACACAGATCAAGGTTTCTGAAAACCAATTTGATTTTACAAGACAGCAAAAATTGTTGACAGTGGCAGCAGGGGGGAAAGAAATCTCTTTTGGCTAAATATCATAAAGGATTAGGCTGTTAGAAAGTTTCGGTTTCTAGCTCACAGCATGAAATTCAGGATCCAGAGTTAACTACTCAGACATCCAAGGCACAGAGATCCAAATAGGAACCACACAGAACTGACTTGCTCACTTTCTTAGTTTCAGAAACAAAATATTCAGGAGTTTAAGATTAGGATTTATTACTAAAGTGAGTTAAGTCTGTTGATTTTGTGGTTTGATAGGATATTGCAGTTTGACATGAATAAGAATAGTATCAGGAGATTTGGAGGTATATTCTAATTTACTGAGAATAACAGAATTCAAGGTTTTATGTCTCAGAATGGCATATAAATTCAGTGTTTAACTCAAGAAGGCCTCATTCCTATTTTTTGTTTGTTTCAGGGTGTAAATGTCTTTATTAATAAGTTGATAGCATTTCTTTCCATCTAAGGAAACCAAATAGTGTTAGGGGCCATTTAAAGGGCTTTCCTGCATTTGTCCTCTTTGTACTCCCTTATAGACTGTATGCAACTATATACAATAATCCCTACTACACAATATCCTTGTTTCCCTCAGAGAGCAGCTGATATCTGAGAACACGCAGCTCCAGTTGACTGACACTGAGGTCAGGAATGCTCAGTAACTCTCCAAATTAAAGTCCCAATGTAGACATCTAACATCAGTAGACAGTTTGAAAATTTGAATACCTATCTTAACTCACCAGCTACAGAGAAGTTGGAACTAGCTGTAATTCATGTTATCATGTTAATGGCACAACCCAGCTCCTGCTGCTGTTGGCTTAAGGCTTTGGGAGGCTAGTGCTAAATCTTTTGCTTTGTGAGGAAGGGTGGTTGTTGCAATGTCTGAAGACGGTGTGGATAAATAGCATCTTGGCACCTAATTGGGCAGATTGAAATGTGCAGACTAAAATATTTTTTTAGCAAAACATGACTTTAAGAGAATTGAAGTATTCTACAGGAACGTTTTTTTCAAACTAGTAAATTTCTGTTATTTCTTTTTCAACTGATATATTAAGTTAGTTTTAAAAATCACAATTTTTTTGACTTTACAGATTTGGGAGTTTATGTGTCTTGAAGGTAGTGTGGTGAATAGTTTTTCCTTCACTTTTTATAATTTTGGTTTTTCATAACTTGAAAAAGTTTTGAAAATTTGGAAGAGTTAGTGAAAAAAACCAACTCTTTGTAGAGCTGGAGATGTTTTGAAAAATTAGAATGGACTACAAGTTCTTCTAATTTTGGACCTTTAGCAAAAGTGAATTAATAGAGAAAAAATCAGTTTTAAAAATCTTACGAAGTTCCAGAAAAATATTTTAGTTTGAACACTAGGAAATGGACAAGCTTCTGTATTTTAGGTTTTCATGTTTTTTTTCTGACAGAACAGCTCTTTTCTGACAGAGCAGTTGATGAACACTCATTTGTTCCAAATAGCTGAGTAAGATGGAAGGACATACTAAATTCCAAATGTGGTTGGGAATGTGCTCTTTATGGTGAGTGCCTAGGCAGAAGAACAACTGCAGAGCCCTGGCAGTAGATGAGAACAGGATGCTGTTCTTTGTAGAAGTGGTGGGTCGGTTGACATTCTGAGTGATGGTGGATGAATTCAGAGAGGTGTGATGAATCTGAGGGAATGGGTAATAGGCAAGATTTTGGAAGTGTTTCCTGTATTTTCAGTACTTTTGGACAATACCGTGTAGTACTGATAGGCTGTTGTTGGGGCAGCTGCATGCAATAGGTTGTGAGATACAAGAGTTGTGGGCAGAAGTGGAGACAGGTTGGGTGGAGGTCTGAAGTATTTGAATAAATACTTGGATATATGCATCCTTATTCAGACAATGCTACAGATTCTTAAAGGGTTTATATATAAATAGTGTTTTGGAGTGTATTTCTTCATGTTCAGTATGGTCTTAGCGAGTTCAGTTGCAGTGGTGCCTCTCTATTGTTCAGAGATGCCTTTGTATGTTCGGTCTTCTGTGTTTTCCTTTGTATTGGCTGTTTTCTTCTGGTGAAGTTAGACAGCCCAGAGCTGGCTAATAGGATTTCCCATGAAGCAAATGATCTCACATAGCTAGGAAATTTTCTTTCCATTAATAATTATTCTGCCCAACTACATAGTTAATTGAACACATTATGTGCTGTGACAGTAAACTATTGTGTAATATAATTTACTAAGGTATATAAATAATTTATCTGAATTCCGTGTGTATTCTGTGCAGTTTATTTTATGGCATTTTTGATCCACATTGTTCTTTCAGGGGAGTATCTGACTGTTATTGCAATTATTGTCTTATTATTATTTGCTTTGTCTGGTCCCTATTTCTGTGGTTTTTCACGGATTTGTTTTTCCTTTTATATCATTTTGAAAAAGTATTCTTTGTGTGTTGGTGCTCTTTTTCATTACTGCATTCTGGCTACTTTTTCAGTACTGCATGAAAAGTATAACATGTAATACTTTTGCAATAATTAGGTTTAGACACTGATAACATGACTAAAGGAACATGTAAATGGACACAGGTATAAAATTACGATATTTCATTTTTGTACTGGTGGAAATTCTAATAGAAGAGGGATGTCATTTATAAAACTACTCTATTTCCTTATACAGCTGAACCACAGAACCACTTCAATAGATTTTTGATACATATTCAGTTTATAAAGCAATAAAAATACAGGTATATTAATTATAGTTGTATTATCTGTAACATATTAGAAAGCAGATATTGTACATTGTGAAGGACATAATATGTTGGCATATTGGGGGGGTGAGGTCAAGTATGAGACATACGTCCCTTCCCCCTTTCACTTTTTCCTTTTCCCCTTTCTTTTCTCCTCTTGCTACCTCTACACAAGTAAATTGCTGTTGCTCTAACATCAAAGCCTGGGAAGTTCTAGGTAGTACACACAATGTGTCTATGGCCCTTCATTACCAAGGCACAATATGGCAGGTGAGGGTCCTTGGTGCATAGTGGGAGATATTCTGTCCCTTTCAGGATTGCAATATTCTGGAATACGTCTATTTCTCTTGTAATAAGGAGCAGAAGCAAGCTGAAGATCCACTTTTACTGTACGTGAGTAGGTCACATTCTGGCACCCAGACTTTGGGCTATGCCTGTGCAGGGGGACGGGGGGAGTGTGCAGCTGCTGTACCTCGCAGAGCACAGGAGCACATCAGACAAAACCCATGATCCAGACTGTCAGATTTTTTTATATGTCCTTTTTCTTTGGCGTGAGAACAGATTACTTCACACATTTTGTGGAACAGATTTCTCCAGCATTTGTGCATGCCAAATAAGCAAGGAGGGTGACAGAACCATCATCATACTGCCTCCCTCCATACTTTGGGTACATTTTGTAGGGAAGTGAATATTGAGTAGTAGATTCTTTCCATCCCTTTGAAATAGATCAATAATCTCAGGAAAACTGAGCAGGGAGGGAAGTAAAGGAGATTCAAGTCTGTCAGATCATTGTGGTTGTTTTGACCTACCTCCATGCTCCTGTTCCGCCCCC
Organism: Limosa lapponica baueri; assembly: GCA_002844005.1. Taxonomy (NCBI): domain Eukaryota; kingdom Metazoa; phylum Chordata; class Aves; order Charadriiformes; family Scolopacidae; genus Limosa; species Limosa lapponica. Next base: position 260,502 of record KZ505954.1, on the reverse strand, counting down.
TCCCTGGCCCTCTGAGGGCCAACGTGTGCTCCTGTTCCTGTCCATACCCCATACTCGGTACCCTTTCTGTGCCGCTCCATTAGCTGTCGCCCTAAGCTGAAGATGGAGAGTGGTTGGAGTTTGTAGCTAGCCCAGGAACTTGGGAGTGTTTCCTGTACTAAGGTAGTCTTGATGTAGCCACTGGAAGCCACAAGGTTGCATGTGGTCTGAAGTGTTGCATCACAAAAATAAGAGTTATAAGTGCATCTAAGTGTGTAGTACAACTACCAAGTTTGCAAAAATGCTCTAGATCTCATTTCATGCAAGGGTTTTCTATATATGCCATATGTAATTTCTGTCATGATTGCTAGAGAATTGAAACACATTGATTGTACCTTCCCCCATGTAGTGCTAGTACCAGATAGCCCTAACTTTCTTTTAATCGTTTTTAAAGTATTTAGGATGGCTTTTTGTAGAAATGCCTCTCAAAGTTGCACAAAAGAGAAGATCTTTTACTTTACTTGTTTTACTCCAGAGAGCAACCAAAGCTCTCAGTGCGTGAACTGTCCTTGTTTCTGTCTCTGAATATGCATCTACAATCTTCCTGAAAAAGATGGTCAAGCTGAACTTAACGTTTTCTACCCCACTTTTAAATCACACTTTGCTGACCTGCTCCTTTTGTTAATGTTATTTCTAAATCTATTGTAAATGTTACCTATAGACCTGTAAAGTGAAATCCTTGCTCCTGGGGAATCAGGGGCAAAATTCCTGCTGACTTCCCTAAGACTAGAATTTCTATCACAGGGTTTTGATATGATTTGGTAACAGATTTGCGGATTTAATTTATGCATTGCATTAAAATACTTTGTGTTTGATAAATATGTTGTTGGTGTAAAGCTCTGTTTAAAGTAATAGTTGTGTGTCTTTGTTTTTACTTTTGGTCTTTTAGTTTCCAGCGTGTTGTCCTTTTTGGTTTTGTTTTATTGCTTTTTCTTTAATTTTGCTTACCAGAGCCAAAGCCTTAGTAGAAGAACAACGCCTTTTGTTCCTAGGGTTCAGGTAAAGACTTCGTCTGCCTGACAGAAACTAAAGTTGTGGTTTTTTCTTTTGTTTGTTATGGAAAATGCATAGTAGGAAAACGTTACATTATAGTCCGTTTTCCCGTATTTTTAGTGTGTTGCTTTAAGCCATATTAACAAGTTTCATGTCATCATGTGAGCAGCTTGTAAAATTCTGCATGGGGGTTACAATATTAAATTTAAATTTAAAGAGACAACTAGTTTTTGTTTGCTGTTTACTCAGTATTAAACTCATATAGGTTTTGATAGTGATGATGACTATGCATCCCGTATACAAAATGTGTGTACTGTTTAAGCAATAAATAATTTCGTGCTTGACGTCATTTTATAAAGATGAATGTCTCTTTAAATCATTCATTGTCATTACTTAACACATCCTTGTTTGCATTTTCCAAGTAATAGTAGCGCCTTGAATGGAAGACAGGCAAAAAATTTGTACCTTATTTAAAGAAACACGTTTCTTGTTTATGAAACTTGGTTCTTGCACTTTAACCAAACCTCTATTTAAATAAAAAAATTCTGAATTCTGAAAAAAATTCTCAATTCTCCCATTGTGTTACTGAATGTATTTAGCTTTGGAATTCTGTTTAGGTACAAGTTGTTTGCCTTTTTTCATTAGGAAACTCCTAAGGTATCGTAGATTAATGCAAAAGTAGGTTTTACTAATATGTTACAATGCTTATCTTGCTTTGCTGCATGTTTTTCAGTTTTGTAAATAGAATATTACCTGCTTTTCTTACAAAATATCTTTATGGAGATGATCTTTTGTGCGCGAGCTGTATAAATGTTTCTCTTGTTTGATCAATTGCTCAAAGAAAGATGTAAAGGATGATCTAAATGATCAGAATGAGATGACTAAATTTCATATTGAAGTGGAACAAAGATCATATATATATATTTATAAAGGAATTCTAAATAAGACTGTAGGAAATGGTTTGGTTATGACTCATATTTAATAAAGTACCGTTTTTTTTACAAGATATTATTTCCCAAAATTAGTCCTCACAACTGCTTAAATGTAAATTCAAAATAAAAATGCTAAGAAAAAAATTGATATTAAAAAAGTAATGTCTTGATAGTAGTGGTTTAGGTTAACATATTATTAATCTGCTGCTGACATAAACTGTCTTTGTATTAAAAATTAAAAACATCCTTTAGCATGATTAAGAAAGTTGACTTCTGCTCATGGTAATGAAATGAAAGAGGGGTACAAATTCAACCACAAGTTGTTAAGTAGTTCATAAAGGTAAATATTGTATATGTCATAAGTAGTCTTTTAATATTTATTTTCTTTTTAGATGTGTGCAAAATAAAGTAAGAAATGTTAATGACAGTTGATTGTTCAGGTCTGCCTGAAACCTGCATGTTTCATGAAATACAGTAATGTAGAAGTAACACGTAGTAGTTCCTTATTTTAACCACATTATATAAAATGAAAAAATAGACATAAAATTGTCAGTTCTACTTAGACTAATATCCTCTAATATAAAAAAGAATTACTTTGATCAAAGGATTATGGTAGTTTTTTAAGAAAATAAAACAAGTGTAATGCTTGATAGACAATATCTAGCAAGAGGCGAAAGTGTATGAGGCTTACTCTCTCACCTCTGGTTGCATTATTTTTGATACTGTAGATGAGAATTATCTTTAGCCCCACTTTTGTTTCTGCACAATGTCTGTGGAGTCATTGTGTACCTCTCTAACAGTTTTTTGCAGAGCTCAGTAACAGTGAAAGCTGAACATAATGTTTGTTCCTGAAAAACTCAAACTTATGACATTGGCAACATCTTTACAACTAGACCAAAACAAAAGTCCCCCATCTGCCCACTTTTAGTAGGGTGGGTAGACAGTTTAAAATGGATTAATTTAAGATACATTTACAATGTGGGCTGCAGAGAAGAACTGAAATTCTCCAGTGATCTTTAAACCAGGATATTAGAAGCAATCAAGCAGCAGTACAGAACTCTGGTTACTTTTTGGCATGAGAAATTAGCTAACTCAGAGCTCTGAGCTGTTGTTTATGGTTGTCAGAAAGTATACATTACGTTGTGGGCTGTGGTATAGCTGTGTCTGTAGAATTCCCTACAAGAATGAAGATCTCCAAATATTTCTGTTTATACCTATTTGTTTCATTGTTCTCAACAGGAAATGTACATCTTTATTCTTGCTAGCATCTTCTTTGCTTGCTAGTCTGAAACTGATCCTGGTGATAAATGTCCCAGATTCTGGCAGAAGTTCCTCTGCTACATGTCCCTCCATGTCATTCCATTCATTTTCTAGCTCTTGTATCACTGCATGGTTTAGAAACTACCTTTATTATTTTATTGGGAAGAAAAGCACTCCATTTCCTTTTTTTCCTACCACGCACACTTCTCCTGAACCTTTACTAATTCTACAGTACTTGGAAAAGTGTGTATTTATTTCCTGAACTTTCAAATTCAGTTTAGCATACCAGCAATTTTCTAACTTCTGGAGTGATGCTATACCTTTGTAAGGAACAATCTGTTCTTAAATTTGCGTTTTCTATGCACTATCTCTTGTTTACTTGGTGGACCCTCCTTTTGAGCCAGCGTTGCCATGAAACCACTGGGTTTTTTCTAACTTCAAATATTTCAAACATCCTTTTTCCTTTAATACAGAACATCAGTATATTTGATCGTGAATAAAAATATATGGATGCATCTGTTTGGCATTATTGAAATCAAGATGAAGCCACTAAAAAATAAATTTTTAAAAGAAATCTAGATTAGAGCAGCCGAAATAACTCCATAATTTTCTGGCCTCCATATCCTTGAAGCTCTTCAATTTGACAGCCTTTTCTTGTATTTTTTCCAGCATATCAGACAGTAACTGAAGCAGAAAACAATAATAGTTTGGTTTAGCAACCCTCAGTAGTCAGGATTTGTTAGAGGTAAGTTTAACAACATCCAAAGCTCACCTCAGCTACGCCGAAGACTTTACTACCTCAGGGCATTTTCTGCATCTACATAATCTTAAGTCTAAATAAAATGATTGCTGTAAGCACTTTTGAAAATAAACTGAGATTTTTTTTTTTTATATTTTCATTTTGCAGCAGATCCTGCTGGTGTGTCTCTTGTTTCAGAATAATGCAAGAAAGAAGGAAAGAAAAGTAGTATCAGTTTCAAAATATTACACTAATAAACAGCTATGTAGCTTACATGAAAAATTATAGTGAACAACAGGAGAACAAAAATGACTGGCCAGATGTCTCTTAAACCTAGTGATACTTGAGTAGGCTGTGGTGCTAGAAATCAAGCTGCAGGGCAGGCAGTCTCTCCCAATGGCACAAGTTTTATCTCTTTTCCATGAGATTTATGAAGCAACCCTTATGTAATAAATAAAGAAATAAAGTGTAGGATAGAATGGAAAACTTCAAATATTCTGCTTTTAAATCTAAAATTATCACTTAAGATATGGTGTGCCTGTATGTAGTTTACAAAAAACCACATTAGAATTGCATAGTTAAGCAAACAGTAAAACACTGATGAGATAGGAATATAGGAATAATAATAATATTACCTAGATTTTCTTAAGTGATTTATTTTATGCATATGTATTAGAGTATGGGTCCTAATTGCACGATCACTTCTTTTCTAGAACTTTGACATCAATCAGTGCTCTGAATAAAATGTCTAGTTAAGATGAGATCTAAAAGAAAAAGGATGAAATCTAGTAAACTGAATTTATGTGCTTAAATTGTATAACTTACACTAGCTTCACATAAGTCCGAGGTGCTTGAGGAGGAGCTTAGACTTGTACAGTTGAAAGAAAGAACTAAGTACCTCAGTATCTGCAGATGTAAGATCCAACCCAAATAAAGGACACCTATCCCCGTTAACTCTATCTGAAAGTTAGGCTACTCCAGAGGGTGGGCCAGTTGTCCAGAGGGAGGCATCTTTTTCTGAGGCTGCAGAGGACCAAACAGGAATACTAGATGCCTGCATCTTCACTTAGGATGCAACACCAACAGCTGGCTTTTGTATACTGTTCTATGTGTAGGAGACTCATTCCAGAAACAGGACGTCTATGGTCTAAGCCCTGTTTAGACTGAAGAGATTGAACCTGTCTCTCAGAAAAGTGTCTTTATTTGAAGTGCCTTTAAATGTTCTTTTCTTCTCTGGAGTATAAAGTCTCATCTGAAGCTGAGATATTGTGTGGCTGGGAAGATAAGTGTGTGGTGATAGCAAAGAAAGCTTAATTTTAGTGTAGCAGATTCCAGACCTGTTACCCAGAATGTGTATTGATCTTGTATTAGATCACTATTGGTAAAAAACTAGAAAGAATCCTATGAAGCTTGGATGAGACCCTCATCTCTTCTTCCTTCTGATGACTACCTTCATCACGTGACTGCTGAAGAGTTCTTATAACTTGCGCTCTGCATGGCAAGTTTTCTTACCTGGAGGCCCGTCTCAAGGCATGCAGCAGATGCACCACTCTGTGGATGACAGACCATCTCACAATTTCAGGACTCATTGAGTTTAGATGCCTGTTTGCCTGAATTTAGGTTACAACGAAGTTTAGTCAAGAATTAGGTGCATATCTGCCTAGGGAAGGAGCCTAGGGAAGGGAAGTATTATGATGGTGTGTATGACAATTAAGTTTCCAGGACTTAAACACCAAGTGGAAAGTTCTTTAGAAAGCATTCAGGTTATCCAGCTTTCTAAGTGAATTTTCAGTGCCTATTTCCTAAATTATCTAGGTTGACAAAGTCCTATTCAAGAAGTTTTTTACAGGTGTTAATCTGCACATTAGCATCAGCCAGCATGGTTTTTCTATGGTGTATTTTATATGTAGTAATTTTATTCTTCCCTTCATTTAGATCAGGATTGTATCGTCGCAGTTTCTTAGATGTTCTAAGCTTTTAAAAGTGCCATTCCTGCATGTGTTAAAAACTGCTCAATTGGAGGTTTGTAGATTCTGCTCAGTTAGTTAGCTGCTGAAGTCCTTCAGTGCTGAGCATCATACCTGTACATTCTTGTGGGGCTTTCACCCTGTGGATTGAATAATTAAAAGTTCTTCACTTTTTGGTGTTAGGAATCTTCTCTGCATACTACTCAACAAAGCTATAAAACAAAAAAATAATTTCCTTATCAGCTTTTCTCTTACACATATGCTATCGCAAGTGTATTTCACAACATAAAATATATATAATATTCTATGAGGTGTGGTAGGATTTACTGCATTTATTGGTTAAGAACTTAAAAACTACAATCAGAGTCTGAGACAACCAGGTTCTGTCCAGGTGTAATACACACCTCAGACTTCAATTCCAACACTTTAATTTGCACTCCAAATCAGGCTCCAGGGTCTCATGCCGGGCTTCCAGACAATGAAGAACGGGCAATTTGTGAATACTTCTTGAAATGTTTTAAGGGCTCCACCCTCAGTACACAAGAGCTCTGCGAAAGAGGAAGGGATGGAATCCAGTCCTCTTGGACTGTACCTGGCTGTCTTAAATGGCAGTCCTTTCCATGTGAATAGAAAAGACAAGGTTCTTGTAGGAAAATACCATACCATCTGAACATTATCATAATACTTAATGCAGAGGAGAGTCAGAATTAGATCAGTCCTATTCCCAAACTCATTTTCCATGTTCAGTATGCTAGTCTAACTCCTTGTTTCTCACTTTCCTTTCCAGTTTCCTGCCTTGACTTCTTTTCAGATTTTCTTTCATCCCAGTCTCTCTGTTCAACACATTTTGTGCCAGTTACAGAATGGCTGGTTCTTTTTTCAGTTCATTCCATTTCTGTCATTTAGTCAGTTTTTGCCACTCTGTTCTTCTATGATCCCTGACATTAGTGGCTCCATTCTTCCTGTGTTTCACCAAGGAGCATCCTGTATCCTTTACTTTCCCAGAAATTCTAAAGCAGTTTCTGATTTGTTCCTTTTTCCTTCTTCTAACCCCACGAGAAAGCAATCCTGTCCTCCCCTCCATGGGGTTCTTTGTCTGTTCTCTCACTCCTAGTTTTTTCCTTTCTTCTCTTTGCGTCCAAGTCAAATGACTTCTTGGGGGACAAGCTCCTGTACTGTATATTGGAGTGTTAGCAGTGTGAAGACAGAAAAGAGAGAGCCGCCTGGTCATAATTCTGCTTCCTGACCTTCCCTGTAACAAGCCAAACAGCAGGGAATTAGAGGGAAAATATGCCCATTATGTAGAAGTTTTTCCAATTTATTTTTAGAGCATCAAGAAAAAAGTAGAAGGTATAAGTCAATGCAATTTCAAGTTCTTGTCCCAAAACACAGATGCTAGAGCATCTCAAAGAAATGGTGTCAGGCAGTTTAACTTTCTGCTTAGAGTCATTCTCCAAACATCTCAGCTGAAGTTTTCCTGCAAAAAACCAGTCTGAAACAAATATAGCGAAGAAATATTTAACTTGAATATGAATGCACAGTTCTTGTTATATTTTTGGCGCCAGTTTCTGGATTATCTCACCTTCACTCAGTCACAGTTTGTGATAGTGGCTGGATCACAAATACATTGCATTCTGCTTAAGCAAGGATAATTTTTCCCAAAAAAGCAGATGAAGAAGATTGTATTCATGGCTACTCCCCTCAGGGTGTGGGACCAGCTAAGTATGTCCTTAGCTCAAGGACTCACAAGTAAGCCTGCGGGTGGATACATTTAGTGTCAGAGAACATTTAAGTTGACTTGCACTTCAGAGGTCATTAAAGCTTTGCTTTGGATTCGTAAAGTTAGTGCAAAGCTTTCTACTTGTGACCTTCAGCTGGATTAAGATACCTAATAGCCCAGATAATTCTGTTTAGAAAAAATACTGACTAAGGCCCTTGCTTTGCAGGAATGTAGGAACAGCATCTAGAAGTCTCTTGAATAAGCATAATTTCTGTCACACAGTTTTCTGCTTTAGTAGCCACAGAGCTACTGTTGGTAGCAGAAACCTCTAAAGTCAGTAGTAGGGCTAACAGCACGATAATAGAGGACAGGTATCCTCCCCTTTTTAATATAAGTTCAAACATTACTGGGTGGTGGTTATGGGAGTTGCAAGATGTTGCAAAGTAATGGAGAAGGAAGAAGTGCACTGCCAGCATTGAATGAATTGGTGTGTCTCAGTGTAATCTCACTTACTGAAACGTTAGGAATGGCAAAAGGCTAAATCAGCCTCTAGTTGGTGGGTAAAAAGTCTTGAAAATTGCATCCAGACCTTTCTTTAAGTGACTGATATGCTGAAGATGAGGAGCTATGACGGCAGATGGAGACCTTGTCTCTGAAGTGATGCAAGATGGGGCTCCAGAAAGTGTACTTTCCCCTGACTATGTTTAGGGTAGCTGAGGTATATTCATGCCTAAAGGTGCACTGCTTGGTTAGATGTGGAGTTAGACATTATCCTCTTTGATCCCCTTAGTTTCAGGCAGGGTCACTGTTTCCTTTGAATGTTCTAGCTTGTCCTCTGTCTCAGGCAAACTCCCCTTGAAGAGAGTCTCCTCTCTCAGCTGCAGTTAATGATACCGCAGTGGTACCACCTCTGTATTACACCCTGGCTATTTGGAAAGGTTTGTTTAGTCCTAACTGCAGCATTTCCCCCTTCCACAGTGAGTGCTCTAAAGTAGGTGTATCTTCTCCTTGAATAATGTATTTGCAGCTCTAGTATTCAAACTGGAATAGGTAAATAGCAGCTTCTAATGCCTGTAGTAAAAAAAGGATAGCAGAACGAGTCTAAGACCGGTTAATAATAATTTCTACAGATGAGTAATTTCTACAGTTTTTGCCTTGTTGTTGCTGAGTTGGACTGTGAAGAGGGTTGGACTACTGAGCCTCCCTGTCTTACAATTTCTGGAGGGCTCTGCATCTTGAAAACCATTTAGAGATTTGAAGTATGTATGGTATTATCCCATAGTCTTTCCAGCACAACAGGACATGAAAAATTGATACATTCATTGTGCATAAACTCTTTAGAAATGTATATATATGAATATCATACATCAGTAATGCAAGTAATACAGTATCGCTGCCAAGAAAAAATAATCCTAACCAGACCACCATGTGAAAAACAATTAGCATGAAATAATGTACTTACTGTACAGGGTTTTTAAAAAAGAGTAACTCCTGGTACTTACTGAAGCTGTTATAGTATTAATTTATTTTTATGCTTTGTTATAAATACAAAGTAGAACATGGTATTTTCTGTTTAAGTAACCAATATAAATAGAAGCTTATGAGCAAAATTAATTTTAAGGATTAATATGCTGCTTTGTTGTAGAAATGAGTTTTCACTAATTAATATTTTCTCATTGCAGATAAAACTGTGGTATGACAAGGTTGGTCATCAGTTAATAGTGACAATATTGGGAGCAAAGGATCTTCCTTCAAGGGAAGATGGGAGGCCAAGGAATCCTTATGTTAAAATTTATTTTCTTCCAGACAGAAGGTAGGGTGAAGACAAAGAACATTTAAGTCAGAATTAATCTGATACTCCTATGGCACACAGAGCTGAGTTTACTGGTCATACATATACAGAAAAATCTTACAGTTTGAAGTTCCTGTATTGAACATACTATGTAACAGCATTGTGTCTTTGAACACTAAACACACACTCACTTTCAATGGATATTTTATTAAATACTGAATAGAAAAGGAAAGGTAACCATACGTCATTGCATGGGGATCTGTTGTTTGCAAAGAATGTTGTTAATCTGTTATAATGCCCTTATTTTCTATGACAGTTATTCTCATCTCATGCAATGAAAACGCTATAAGGTTAGGTTCACAGATTTCTGGTGATCAGTCCAGCAGTTTTGTCATCTGAAACCCACAGATTTCATATCACAGCATAAGTGAGTTAAGGCTGAAGGGGATTCAGTTGAGACTTCCCAAATGCACCTTGAAAACTTCCCCCAAAGCACAGGAATGATACTAATATGGACAGTCATTATATATGCATTTAGGGAAAATTTAACTGTGGTAGGGATAATGTGTTTCTCAGTTTATTTTTTTTTTAAATCATATTTCTTCAGATTGTGTCAATAGGGGAAAATGTTTAGCTTTATTTTGTAGTGTATCAACAAAGTAATTCAGAGATTTAACCTGACTCAGTATATAAAAGATTGGTCATTGTATTTCTGAATCAATAGAATAGGATGTAACTTTACAGTTTTTATTTTTACATCCTTTGCTTTTCCCAATATCTAAATTGGGAAGATGATAACTATCTTCAGTGCCAACTGACTTCAGCAGAAATTAAAGCTATTCAGTGTTTTGGAAGATACTGCTTTCCCACTTTCATTGTATACCGTATGTTGACAAGAAAATTTTCTGTGACTGCATAATTTGCTGTGTCATTGATGCCAAAAGTTTTTGGATGGATTGTCTTGGGGTCACCAATATTTGTATTGTTGTACTAGATTCTTAGTTTTTCCAAATTGCTGTAGTGTCTTTGGAGATGCTGAAGCTGTGCTAAACTGAGAAGCAGGTCTGCTTAAATGATCTTATCTGCTTTTTTCAAGATTAATAAAGCTACCAAAAATATCTGTGTTGGAATGCTTCACAATGAAAGCTGTAATAATTAAAAATACATACAAGAAAAATATTTAATCAAATACTTTCAAGTGTACATATACAAAAAGTTACATAACATGAAATTTTATTATGCTATAGTGGTGTTGCCCACTTATGTGAAGTATTCAGAACTTTTTCTTTAGTTATTATATATGTTTTCTATCACTTATATATGAATCAGTAATTTGTCTTACTGAATTGTGTTTTTTTTTCTGATGTGCAAATTCATTTTCCTTTCCTTAGAAGTAAAATCTAAGTAAGCAACAGTGTGTTTCTTGTGTAGTTGAAGGAAACGTGCTAGAGGTAAAATACACTACAGCATTAAAGTAGATGAAGATACTGAACTCTCTTTGATTAAACAAATTGCATTGAAAAAGCTTGCCCAATGTAACCTCAGTTCTCAAGGGTAAACAAATCTTTAGTATAATAGAAATAATTACATTATTTGTTTTAAAAATGTGTCTAAAAGTATTATTTCTTATTTAATATTTTGATCCAGTTTCTAAGTAGCAGTTTAGAAATGCAATAACTATATTACAGTTGCAAGTATTAGCAAACAGACAGTATCTGCATTGCCATATTAAAAAATCCACCTTAATTAATCTCACAGCTACATTATGCAGCAATCAGCAGGTTTAAAATTAAGCATTGTTACAAGAACTCTTATCGGTATTCTCAGTAGGAGTGTGGGTGTTTTCCAGCGAAACTCGTTTCCATCAGAAAAAATTAATTCTTTCAAGCAGAAATATTCTGCAAAACACTGTGCTTTCAACAACACCCTGGAGCCAGAGCTGGGAGTTCCATGGTAGCTTTGCATGGAGTCCTCACTGGGCTGCTGAACAGACCTTCAACCTGGGTGGATCCTTGGGGTGACCCAAAGGATTTCAGGAGCTGTTTTGAACACACTGTTCCTTCCAGTGTTGCTGGAAAAGGACATGTAACTCATTCTTAGGGCTTCTGGTTTCCCAGCTGTGGAGCCCTTAGTCAGGAAAACGGTGCAGAGAAGGCCCCACACTACCCACAACTCCCTGACCATTCTTTCATGTGGGCCAGCTGCTCCCTCCTGCTCTGCAGTTTAAGAGTCAGCTGCTGTAGGACTGGAAGCTTGAGTGAACCAGCTGGCTCGTTTATCTGAAATGCATATTTTTGCTATGCCCAATGTTATCTGCATACGTGTTCTACTGTCAGACTATGCCTATGGAAATCCCATTTACAGGAGTATATTTTGCTTTAGAAAATGCCGTTTCCAAAACAAGCATATTAAAACATTTCTGTTTTTCAGGGAACTTCTTAAAATTGGAATTGGCGCATGAACTGGAAATTACCTAACTTTAGTTTTTAATATGAAGTTATGAATTATCCTGAATGTATGTGCTGAACTTTATTTTATCATAAAGGACTAATCCTGACATAGATTATAGTGCCCATAATGCTACAAAATGTAGGGCTGATTTAAGATTTTCTACTTTCCATTATATACTTATTACAGTATAATGGTCTTTTGAGCATTTTTAATATTTAATTGTTTTTTGCAGTGATAAAAATAAAAGAAGAACGAAAACAGTAAAGAAAACATTGGAACCTAAGTGGAATCAGACATTCATTTATTCTCCAGTTCATCGGAGAGAGTTTAGAGAACGAATGCTAGAAATTACTCTTTGGGACCAAGCACGAGTTCGAGAGGAAGAAAGTGAATTTTTAGGAGAGGTATAAAATTATTGGTAGTTATTATAGAATACAGTTTTTCACATATTCGTGTCTAGATACAGTGTTTTTGAAAACAATATTTAATACAACAAAGCAAAAGTCTTTATAATTGTTTTATTTGCAGTTATTTAACATAGTAGTAAACAAATAGTGATCTTGAACTTATCACATAATACTGGCGGTTTCTCAATTTCTTTTAGAATTGTTTGTTAAAATCCATATTACCCATAGTTTTATGTTACCAAAATGTTGGAATCTTGCTGACTAAGTTGCTACAAGATACTTGAATATTGTCAAGGTTGTCATAAGGTAATAAAGTTTTTGTGAAAGATTTTTTATATATTTAGTGTTGTAAAAGGCACGGGTACTACTTTCGTATTAAATGCTAGATTTTTATAAAAATCTTCGAAGTCCTTAACAATAAGCGAACAATAGAATGAAATATATGAACATACCTATTTTAAGATATTCTGTTATGTAATGCTTTCCTACTTTTAACCATTTTTTTTTTTTTAGATTCTTATTGAGTTAGAGACAGCATTACTAGATGATGAACCTCACTGGTACAAACTTCAAACGCATGATGTCTCTTCATTGCCACTTCCCCATCCCTCACCATATTTGCCACGCAGACAACTCCATGGCGAGAGTCCCACACGGAGGTTACAAAGTAGGTTGTTAGTTTTACACACTGTGCATAGTTAATGTGTAAAGTATATTAAATTATTGTAGACGGGAAGCTGACAGAATCTGTATGTTTGTTTGTAGCTGTTACGAATGAGATCATTTATGATTATTGATGAGAGTCTGACATGCTACAAATGGTAATACTGAACACTGTGCAATACACCAGTTTTTTCTTGTAAGACTACCTAGTTCAGATTCTGAGCTTGAGCAAATTATCTTAGTCTTTTGCAATATACTATTTTTATCTTTAAGTCCTATCTTCTATATTACGTTTATCATTTCATTGTTTAGTCAAAAGTGAATGTGCAGAACCTTTCTCTTTAGCTCATACTTCTTAAAAATAAAGTGACCTGTATATAACATCATATATTGCTAAATTAATACTATTGCCTGCTGCCTTGTTTGTTACTCTTTTACGTGGTTACATTCACAAATAGAATTTCTCTTAAAATTCTATTTTGTAGAGTTTTGTGTACTTGATTCACAGTAGTTTGATGTTATCAGTAGATATTTTGAAAATAGAGTATATACAATATGCTAATAAAAATAGATACATAAGAATAAGACAGTAAAGGTGAAAATCTGTTTTCTTAATACTTCATTGTTTCTCTAGTTTGACTGCTCAGTACTGTCAATAATTTAAATTTATCCTTCACTGAATTAACTTCGTGAAATATCAGTTGACTCTGGTATAAAAAAACCCCAAACCCCCAACAAACTAAAATCTATTTCTAAGAATTCTTTGGTGTTTTTTGAGTCAGAGTGTGTGTGTGTGTGTGAATATGTTACACACATAAACTCACAGAAACGTGCGTGTGTAGTCACGCAAATAAGCTTGCATATTTCATATGTTCTATGTGGATTCTCTATTAAATAATTCCATGTATATAAGTATTTCAAGTAGTTGACAGTATTTATGTCTGTGCACTGGATCGTGAGAAGGATTAAAATGCTCCATATCATAATATTCTGAGACACATACATTAACAGAGAGTTAGAGTGCCTAGCCTTCAAACTGAGATTATACTTATCCACAAAAGAAAGAAAGAAATTATAGTTAACAGGTAAGCAGGACTGTTTCCATTCAGTCCTCTTCAGTCTTCTCACATACTATTACTGTTGTTTTAGTAAAGTTTTAAAATTATTTTTCCTCCATAGAATCACAGAATCGTGTAGGTTGGAGAAGACCTTTAAGATCATGGAGTCCAACCATTAACTTAGCACTGCCAAGTCCGCCACCAAACCATGTCCTTCAGCTCCACATCTACCCGTCTTTTAAATACCTCCAGGGATGGTGACAGGTGGGGTCTCACCTGTCCCTTCTGAACAGCTTGTAGACATCAATAGCTGCACTCCAGTCATGGGATTTGTCCCACCAGGTTTCAGTAATGACAATTACGTCGTAGCTTTCTAGCAGCATGGTGGCTTCCAGCTCCTGTTTGTTGCCCGTGCTATGTGCATTGGTGTAGGGACACCAGCTGGACTGTCAGGTGTGTCACCTTCTTAGAGGAGCACCCCTTAATTCCTTTGAGGTATTTCACTGGTGTTTCCTATTATCTCTGAAGCCCCTGGCTCATCTCTGTAAGACTTCAAGTGTGCTGCAGTGTAGCCAGCATGTCTCAGAGCAATAGGCTGAGGGCCGTCACTAGCACTCAGTCCCTCTAACCTTGGGGTTTCATCCCACAACTTGTCATTGGCAAGCCTGATATTTTCCCCCTCCCCTATGAAGCTTAGTTTAAAGCTCTGTCAATGAGCCCCGCTAGCTTGTGAGCAAAGACCCTCTTCCTCCTTTCAGAAAGGTGAATCCCATCTGATGCCAGCAAGCCTGGTACTGAGTAGGCCATCCCATTATCAAAAAGACAAAATTCTGTTGGTAACACCAGCCACAGAAACGTGTAGACTGGGCCCATCTGCTTCTTCCAGTGTCACTACCTACAACTGGAAGGAAAGTGAAGTTAGTGAAATTCCATTTTTCAGGAAATACTCAGTCCTGCAAACAAATCCTGTTTCTTTATAGTAATTTCTGTTTGTGCAGTAAATAACTGCCATGAAAAATGAATAAAACAGTAACTGTTTTATTTTGGAAAAGATTGTAGTAATACTTGACTAAAGATCTGTTCAATGATACTAACTCAAAATACGAGAGTATGGGTTTTTTTTAGTACTGCTAACACTAATACAAGTTATGTGCTCAAGTGAACAATTCTATATGCCTGTCTGGAAATGTAGATGGAAGAACTCATCAAAACTTCTGGTTTGGTGGAACACTTAAGATTTGGTGTAGAAGTCCTGCTTTTCAATGAAGATGATTTAGCTTGACTGTTCCCAGAGCAATATATTGGCAACTTGACTTTCTAAAAACTGCAGCCAAATAAGCAGTGTCAGACATTCACTGTGATTGTAGGAGTATGTAAATTCTCCAACAATAAATTATGCTATTTGCATTCATACTGAGATTGACATCCGATAAAGAAGGATTTTATCTAGTATCCTGGGAATATATGTACTTCTTGAATCCTTGTGTGTCATAAATAATTTTAAGTTTAAACAGATAGTTTTACATGTACAGAACAAGGTCTCTTGAAATTAAAATGCCTCCTTTTTGGGAACTGGAAAGGCATCCAAATGTAAATTTAGCATCTGGTCAGAGTTCTGCAATGGTAGCAGAATCCCTTTAGCAATTAAAAAAAAAAAAATATTTTTTTTAAATTGACATCACACCTCTGACATGGAAATAAAAGTATTTCTTGGTGTCCAGAGAAGTGGTAGAATATCCTATTAGAGATATCCAAAACTCAATTGGACATGGCCGTAAGCAATACAATGCAAGGTGGCCAAGTCTGAAACAGGTGTTGTACCAGATGACCTCCAAAAAGCCCTTCCCAACCTAAATGTCATCACCAGGGGACACGTGAAGGGCAGAAAGCACATCTTATGACTGTTGGCTTCACGAAGTAAAATATTTCTAATATATTATTAATATATAGAAGTCTGTTTCTTTTACTTTGTTTTGAAGATTTCAAAAGAACATTCAGTTAAACTTAATTTCTTAGTTTCTTGTGTCTGAAGCTCTTTTTGTATCCTTCAATAACAATTCCATATGATGAAACAGAAGATGTTATCCAGGGGCACATTAAAACAATGTGAAAAAAATCTCCAGAATAAAGACAAGGCATGTCTAGCAAGTTTGTCTACCTTTTTCAAAGCACGTCTTAGAACACTTACTGTGCTGTTACACAGTAGGCTGATTTCGATTTCTGTGGCTGCAAAATCTGAGCAATTCAGTCCTCCCACCTTTTGTTAATTTCTGTGAGGCCTTTGTGTATAGATTTAGTGAATACAATATGAAGTACTTTATTGCATGCCCCCCAAAATTGCTAGCGTGAGAAATAGCAAGAGAGATATTTTGAATTGGCAGGTGGTTTGTTGTTTGTATAAATACACATCTACACATCTAATCTTTCTTATCTTCATGATTGCCAAGTAGCTATAAATACATATATATTGGAAGATAATACTTAAATGTTGTTCTCTGAAGGTAGTTTAAAAGAACCACCTACACTTACCACTTACTTATATTCTTTTTTTAATATCACTGAATTGTGCCATTCCTGACAAAGAGCAGACTGTCAGCCCTGAAGACTGAACTCTTACATTTACAGATAGCCAGTAGCAAAGTGCAAGCTTCCCACAGAGTCCCATATGCCATTTTTCAGGAAACAGCTTGCAGAGACCGTAACTTAGTTTCTACATATATTTATCTCTCAGTGGTTTTGGGTGGGCATTATGTTGTGGTACAGACTGATCTAAGCCAACTGTCCTCCTTCTTTTGCCCAGTCATCTGATCCATACAACTCATTAACTTCCTAGTGAGGAAAGATCATTACCATGCTTTTTCCTTTGGTATTTTTTGAAAGACATCTACTTAGAAATGGGAACTAGTGTAGAACATAGGATTATGACTTACTAGGTCTTTTAGCTAATTATATTTCAGATTTTTCATAAAATAGTTTTTATCCAGTGAGTATATTTTAAGCTTTTTCTTATGTGAAATGTGAGGTAATGAGTAAGTCTATTTTACTTATCATGCTGAACTTTTGAGGTGAATTTTTACAATGGCTTCATTTCTCTTTAACATTTGACATAAAATCAGTCATACATTAAGAATTCCAGACAGCATTAACTAGAATTACAGACAAAATGAAGTTCTTTTTAAATTGGCTCAGAAAAGAGATTGTAAACAGAAAAGATTATTTTTTAAAAGATTTGGGAATTCCTGTCATTGGTTTGGCCACAGTATTATTGTTCAATCTCACATTTGGTAAGACGCTTACTACAGATTACATTGAAACTTGAATGTGGTTTGAATGTTGTGTTCAAAGTTGTTAGGATCAATGGGGTGGAAGTTACTGTTAGTATTACCATTCATTGAGAACTGATACAGAAATCAAGCAGGGCTTATACCATGGGATTGCAAATAAAAAATTATGTCCTCTCCATGTAGCCCAGAATACAGAGATAACAGACATCAAATTGGATCTGAGGCATTCTTATTCAATCTTTTACAGTTATGTCTATGTAATTTGTGCATTTGTGCAGTATGAGCTGGTACTGTTTAGTTGATAAAGAATACTGATTTATTGTGGATTTTGAAGAACAACGATTATTTTTAGTTTTATATTGACTCTGAACTTGTTTTAGAAGCAGATTTTGTTTTACTCAAGCATTTTAAGAATTTCCAGAATTCTTAGGATTACAAAGCAACTGACACTACTTTTCTAAGTCAGATTTTGCAGGTTTAAAACCAAGCTGTCTGAATTATCGATCTGCAGACCACAGAGAGTGGGTGTGCAGTGTAGATAACAGCTAAATGTCAAAACAAGGGAAGAAATATGTAAATAACGGTAAAAACAGATATTTTCAGGTCTCTAGTTACATCATCAGTACATACAGCAGTGGAAGGAGGGCTTTTAATTGCCATGAGAGTGCACAATATGGTTTGAAAAAGAAAAGTTAAGTTTTACATTTTGAGCATCCTTACTAAGAGAAAAGTAGTAAATCTATGTGAGATAAACGGCTTAAAACAACGTCTAAGAGACTAGAAATGACAGTGTTTGGAAATCAACATATAGAAGTCCAAAACGGTGGATCAAATTGTATTTTTTCAAGAACTGAACACCAGAAAAATCAGTCGGGATCAAAATAATTATAAACAGACTGAAGTAGCCTTCTTTTAAAAGGAATTTGACTTTCATTACTTTTGTAATTAAAGTCGTCAATGACTCCATTCACTGAGTTGCATGCTTCTTAAGGCATATAACAAATATGGAGGGAGAAAAATTACAGTATTGAGAATTTAAACTGTGGGGACAGAAATCGAGTATAGTTATGCTCTACAAAAAGATCTGCATATAGTGCACAAAAACCCTATATATAACATTCCTTTTCCACATTTTATTCATTCAGACTGGAATAAAATACTCTATAATGCATAAGTAAAGTGTTTTGAATCACAGGAAAAGTTTTTGTCATCTTCTTTTGTCAGCTTTGCATATTTTCCCATCAGACTATATTTTCTTGGGCAATGCTGAGAATTTAACACACAAAAATTTATTACATATAACTAGAAAAAACAAATTGATAGGCTGAACTCACAAATAAAGGAACACGTTGCTTATTGTTTTTTAAAAATACTTGTCATTGCTGGGTGCTGAGAGGTTTTTGGTTTTTTTAAGTTCTGTGGCTGTACCATAAAATCAAAGATGAGCTGAATGTTATAACTGTTAATTCAAGCCCTCTCTTCCGTTATTTAAATATTAAAATTTTCAAGTCTATACTGTAGAACATTAAGAGATACACTTGGTAGTACCAAAAGCATTACAGTTTAGTAATTCATTACAATGTATCTGAAACTTTAAACTGTGATATCTTACTGCCTGCATTTCACACCTCAGTCTTCCAGCGAAAGGTATTGACTTCCTTGGAACTCTGTGGAGTCTCATTTTACTGCAGAATCAGTCTCTTGCTGTCTCAGCAATTTCCTTTTAGTTTGTTGTGAATACGATAAGTTAGTACAATAATTTTAAATCAATATCACTGAAACTTACTTGAGGGCATTATAATAAAGCTGTTCACTAGAAGGTAAGCGAGTGGTACTTAATGGAAACATGCATCAGTGACTTTTTTTCAAATTATAATATGGAGCATTTTAAGGTCAGTGACATAGACTATGAATGATGAATGTATTATAAAAAGTTTACCCTAGAGAACAAGAATAACACTTATGTTTTTCTCTTTCATGCTTCTTCCTTAATTTTTCTCTTTCTTTTATGGAGCACAGGCCTTGGGCATGTTCTCTTTGTTTGCATGCATTGATGATTTATTCATAGTATATTAATATATAAACCAGTATTGTATTTATTATACACCTATGATTTATTATATTTATCGTACATCTATGGTTTATTAAATACTTTAATTAAAAGGTATTTAGCATGATACAGGGGTGTCTGAAAAGGCCTTAAACTATCAAAATATTTTTCTTCTTCCTAATAAAAGAAACTTACTTAAGATATTAATTCTGTGCTGTTTGAAAATTTTAAAATAAACTTCATTAAATTGTAATTAAACTACAAAAATACTTCAAATTCTGTTTTTAATCAGTTTAAGGAAATTTGATTATTTAGAATATTGTTGACCTGGTTACTTGATAGAACCATCCTATTAAGCTACTCTTCTGTTATGTAATGATGTCAGAAAAGCAACGTTCTTTGTTGAAATAACTCAGTGGGTAGGGTAAAGTAACCTTGCTAGGCAGTCAATAAATAGCAAGTCAGGTGACCTTTAAAAAGATTCTAAAAGATATAGGTCCATACAGTAGCATAATAATTTATCATATAACAGTGTGATAGTTCTGATGAAATTTTCAGATGGGTTTAATACTATTCTGACTTTTTCCTTTCTGTTTATAACCATACAGAAACAAACATGGCTTCCTTAGTCCTCACTCCTATTATAATCTCAGTATTTTTATATTCTTGTGCTCTTCAAGAAGCTCTACCCTTTTACAGATTTTTTCAGAAGTCAAATTCAGAAAGTCCATCGTTTTAAATTATATAAATAATTGCTAGACTCTGTCAATTGCTTTTTTTCTTTCAGGTTTTTTTTTTTTTTGATGGTACACTTGAACCTTTGGTGACTTTCTGATGTTGCTGGAGTAAACTAGAAAACTTCCCCATACTCCATTTTTCATAATTTTCTAGCCAAAGATGAGTCAGTTTTTACTGACATTCATAACTGGAAGAGATTAGTACCAAGGAATAAAAATATTAGAGAAGTTACATAGTAAAGCATGTATCTAAAGATTTGTAAATGATGCTGAAAAAACCCCGGTTTTTCACTTTGAACAAAATTAACTGTCATAGCCAAAACCAGCACAATAGCCTAA
Organism: Limosa lapponica baueri; assembly: GCA_002844005.1. NCBI lineage: Eukaryota > Metazoa > Chordata > Aves > Charadriiformes > Scolopacidae > Limosa > Limosa lapponica. Next base: position 240,071 of record KZ505954.1, on the reverse strand, counting down.
TGGAATTCTGGAGCTGGGCCATAAAACTTAATTGTGTTTATTAAGAAACCCAATTTGAAAATATAGAGAGATAGGAATTTTAAGTAGTAGATTATTTAGTGATATGGTCTACATATTAAAATAGTACTTGGATGCCAGAAAAAGTGTTACTTACCAGAAGGTACCTGGTCATCCAGTGAATTCTTAACAGCACCAGCTAGCAATTCATTTTTCTTCTAACACTGTCATATCTTGTCATCTGAGGTGCATCATTTACTCATGGACTGTCACTTTAATATTGAAGGTGGTGTCTGTGAGCTGTTCAACTATAAGGAATAATATCATAATAATAATTCATAATATCTTGCTAAGATGGCAAGATACTATTCATGTTATTCTGACTTCCTGGCTTTGTATTACCTTATGAAAGTCACATTTAAAGAATCTGCAAACACAAAGTAGCAATTCACATTTCCATAACTGTCCAGATGTTTGCATACTGTCAAGTTTGCATATTGTCAAGTTTAGAAAAACTGGTATGGTTGTATGGAAAGCTAAAATACATAAACCAGCCAGACTCAAGGAACACAAACAGTAAGTCAGATATTGCAACTATTTAATCTTTGTGCTCACATCAAGACTCTTAAATTCACTGGTAACAATGATATGTAGATAATATATTCATATATGTACATATTTACCGAATCAAGTCCTAACTGGAGGCAGAAGATTGACTGGAACATCACTTCTGAGTCTGTTAAATTTAAAGTAGGATTCATAGCTACATCTCAAGGAACTTCTGCTAATAACTTCTCACTGAGGTGCCAATAGCAACGTGCAGTAACTTTAAGGGTAGCAGCTCATATTGCATACCTAGTTGAATGTACATTTTGCCCTTAAAAATTTAAACACAATCTTATAGCAAATATGCAGTTGTATTTCAGAATTGGAAATTACTTTAATAGCTCTACTAAGCTAAGCTAAGCTCTACTAATTCTCTGTGACTACTGAGTATAAATGTTGGTCCAGAAGTTATTGGCATTTTTGTGGTTTAATTTCTCCTAGCTGCTTGAGTGTTATTGTATTGAAGGAATGCGGCCTATAATATCTAATTCTTCAGTCTCCAGCAGCAATTATAATAAAGTTTAAGGTTCTAAACATCCCTGTTACATGTATTGATTCATGTATTTTTCCCTGACACTACTTCATTTCAATATTTGTTTTCCAGATAAAGGCTTATATTCATATAATTCAGGTAAATTTTCAGCATGCCAGAAAAGCTTATTGCGTCCATATACATGCAAAATTTAATTTGGTATTTTATTGGTGTGCTTTTGCTACCTATTGTGCAGATGCTAAATTGCTTAAATGTTCCTTGGCTTTTCTTGTCTGCTTTTCAGTCATAGGTCTTTTGCTGGCTTTCTTTCTCTATTCTTAACATCACAGTATTGATATTGGAGCAGTATTGTAACACTATACTTGCTTTGCCTGCCCTTGTTTTAGGTAGAGCTTTTTTAGATAAACTATAGTGAGCTTTATTAACTATACTAGGAAAACGCTATTTTGCTTAAGCTATATTAAAAGGAACACTGTTGTATTACAGCTGTTTGAGAACTAGTGTAAGTATTTTTAGAATACAGACATGGAGTAAGTGAAGTACTGGCAAAATCAGTATTTATACTGATGCGTATTTTTACAGTTTCATATTGATTTAAATCCCCAATTACAAATCCAGTTGCTATATCTGAGAAGTTTGCCTTAATTAAATATAAATAAATTAATAATGTACAGTTTTTACAAGCTTAAATTATGTAGTGCATTTCACATGGGACTTTTTGTAGTTCCTTCAGTTTTAGTTATGGGAATCTCTTTTTGAGAATTGGTCCACCTAATTATCTTTAAGTTATGTTTAAAAAATGAAATACACATAGTTAAGAAAATAGATCCAATACCATGGTGGAGAGAAACAAAAACCCCACAGAATGTTTCTTGAGAGTAGTATTAATAAAACCCAGTTTCCATTATATCCACCTTTAGTCTCCCATGTTTCTTCTATTCCATTCTCTCCTAAAATAATCCCACAGTCATTTCATGTTTTACAATATCTTGTAATATTCGAACTCTGTTCACTGTAGAGACTGTGGATTTGTGCGTGTGTGGATTAGCCACAAATTTTAGCTTGATAATATTTCTTTTTCATTAAGGGGTTCTAATTTGCATCTCTGTCTATGCAGCAACCATTTTCAAAGATCTGTAGGACTTAAATTGAACTTGGTATTTATACCCCTCTGTCAACGTAGATGAAATTGGTCAAAAACTTAAAAAACCACTATTATGTGCAGGAGCATGAAGTGACAGATTGGCATGGAGACAGCAGGATTGCATGAGAAATTAGCTCCCACTAAGAGCCTTCAGACACAGACTGGGTGAATATGAGAAAGTAAATTCTTAAGACAGTTGTCGTGAGACTCATTTTAGGGTTGCTTATACGTCAGCTTTGAACACAAAATGATTACAGGCAAAGCTAGGTTACTTTAAGTGGTTCTGAAGGCCTTCTGTGAGATTCAGGGAAGGAGCTTGTAAGCA
>KZ505954.1:207684-233886 GCA_002844005.1 Limosa lapponica baueri | reverse complement strand
GATGATCTTTAAGGTCCCTTCCAACCCAAACATCCTAAGATTCTATGATTCTGTGGTCTGTTGAAGCTTCTTAGTCTTTCTTTTATGCTAGATGTATCCTGTGACTACTACAACATATAATTTTAGCTATGCAACTGGGAAGTCTAGAGCCCACTGTGAAAACAGCTGGCTATTTTCATGCTCAGAGGTGCAAATCTTTTCTCCAGAATACAGAATATAATATTCTAAAAATATCTTAAAGCAGATGTACTTAGCTGTAAATATAAACGTAAATAAAAAGCAACCTCAGTTGTAATTAATTAGATTCATTCATAAGGATGAATTAGATGATGAGTAAATGGCGTTCACTCAAATCATAGTTGATTCAGCCCTCTTAGGTCTTTCATGATAGAAACCTTTCCAAGCATCCATGTGGTGACCATCAGCAAACAGTTCAATTGCTACCCACTTCCCATTCCACAGTCCTCTGACTCTGAGAGAGCCTGAGCAATGTTATTGGCATCTCTGCACAGCAGCTGCAGTATCAGTACCAGGGTTACCAGAGGCCAGAATCACGCTGCTGTGAACTCCCTTAGGGAGCTTCTGCCTTTTAGATCCCAGCCAAATTCCAGCCAGACTAGTAGGGCTCTCTTGCTTAGTGTTTGGTCACAAATTTTGTCCTTGTTTAATGGCCTGGTTCTGAATTAGTGGCTAAGGAGAATGGAGACTAATCCTTCTTGCTCACTGGCATGTAAATCACCACACCAGTGGCTCTGCTGAAAATGGCAGCAGGAACAGCATCACAGGCAGAATGGATGCTCTTTCTTTGGGAAGCAAGAGAGATTTTCACTGGTCCTCTGTGATACTATAATTAAGAAAATAATCACATTGAATGTTGTCCTTGTCAGACTTAATTGCTTTTAGAAATCCTGGTTCTCAGAAAGTCCATTAAGAGGCTGAAAACTTCCTTAACTCTTTCCCTCATCTTCTAGGTTTTCTTGAGTGCTAATTGTGATCACTTGTTTGCTATATCTTGTTTTAGAAAAATACTTCTTAACTATTTTTTGAAATCAACGACACCTTCTCCTCTCCCCATTTTAGCATGGCTATTTCTAAGCTTTTAGAATAAATGAACTAATGATTCTACTATGTAAGAATTGCAGGGCATAGGAAACCAAAGCATGGCTTTCCTTGTACTAATTTTAATTTCCTATTTGTGAAGGAAAAAACCCCAGTGTTTACTGCAACTAAATAACAATAATTAACATTGCTCTACTGGAATTGTATAATGTAATGCCAGACTAGATTGTTTCCTAAGAATTAACGCATATCACATTTATACTATTTTGTAGTTGAATAATTTTTAACAGAGCAATTTTTATCCCAAAAGAAATAGTCTGCTGTCTAGTTTATAAATTCATACACCCACATCTTGATTGCTGCAATCACTTCTGAATTCTCATAACAGGCACAGAAGAGATAGAAAATATACAAACAAATACAGCAGGAACAATCAGAAATATGGAACGGTTTGCACATGCAAAGGAACTAAATAATATTTCAGCTCAAAAAGAGATGGCTGCAGGAGAAACCAGAACGCTGATTCATGTTTCTCAGAATACAGAATCTTGGAGGACATTGTCTGAAGTAGTGTAATAGAAAGAAAACAGAGAAAAATCTATTTCACACAAGGCAAAATTAAACTGCAGAACTTACTGACATAGCATATTATAGAGACCAAGAGAATACCCTGACTCAAAAAGAAAATATATGAGTTTGTGGATAATGGGTTGATTAATGACTTACGATAAACAGGATGGCTTAGGAGAAGTCTCAGTTGCCAGGACCCCCGCCTGCTGAAAGCTAGAAGGGTACAACAGAGAAAACTTTTTTCCATACAGACCTTGTAAGCACACTCGGCTAAAGAAGGACCTTCCACTGTCCCCTGCTGGGTAGACAGATGTTAGACAGTCTGACAGATGACGGCAGTTTGTATGACTGAAATAATTTGTAAAGTTTCTTTAAAATTATTTATTTTTATTTTTGTCAAAAAAAAATCCCCTTGGCACTTGTTCTCCCAGTTTTCTGTTGGGAGGGGCGGGATCCTTCTGTGCCAGTCATTCAGATACAACATTAATCGTGCTTTTGTCCTGGGCTTCTTTAAGTTTACTCCCAGCTTTTACTGGTAATTTTTGTGCATGTTTTTTAGAATAAATCATCCTGTGGTAGAAATAAAAAAATCTCACACATGATTGAAGGCTTGGTGACAATTAGATTAAATCTCCTACCTACTAGTTACCTATTTTTAGATACAGATAAGATACACCATCTTGCTGAAGAACAGGATTTTCACATGTAAAACAAATAAATGAATAATTATTATTCACATGCCAAGGCTTAATCCTGATGTCAGCGATCAAATGCTCTTTAAAAGATGCCACAGAAGACAGAAGTAAAATTAAGCTAAACACAAACTGACATATATTTTTGTCCTTCATGACCTACATTTTGTCTCTAATTGTGGGTGTGGAATCTGCTTTTTCCAACTAAGCTCTAGTTGTTCTGACAGGTGTACTCTTTACAGAGCATTTAATAGCTTTTTTCCTCTAAAGTATCACAGAGATATTTTGCTTTTCAGGACACACTATATGTGTGACGCTGCCTCTTCTCCTTATAATGCTTCCTAGTGCCCTACAGAAAATATTATATCCGTTTAATATTATTGCTATCAGTAATCTTTTTGGTGTTCAAAAACTTTGGGGAGGGATGGTGCCTTGTATATGAAAACTTGGAAGATGAACAGTGTCGTGTCAGTTTCTGTGTGGAATGAATACATATAGATAAGAAGTATATGAAAATATTTGATTAAAGTAATGTTGTGGAGCTGTATTTCAACATTTCATTATATATTACATTGAATATTTAGATTAAAATAGTTGGTACAGTAATATTTGCAATAATATAACATTGGTAATTTTGCTTATACTCTGCATTATTGACTGAGGATAGTTTTAACTTACAGGAAGATAAATGTTACATTTCTGACTTCTTTAATTTTTTTTTTTTTGGCAGGGTCCAAAAGAATCAGCGACAGTGAAGTCTCTGATTATGACTGTGAAGATGGAATTGGTGTTGTTTCAGGTATTACTGTCTAAATTTATTCTTCTAGGTTCAGTAGAAATCCTTCTAATTTATAATTTATTATTATGAATTTTATCGTGTTTTCCTGGTGAAAAATAAGTGGAACCTAAATGTGTGTTTTTCCAACAGACACAAAATGAGTTTTACGGGTAATGCATATTTAACCACAAAAATTACCAACGGAGGGAAGAAAAATCAATGTGTGAATTTCCTTGTTGCTTTTATAAAATGATAGATATAGTACAAAAGTGTTTTTCTGTTAAATGTGAAGAACTGTTTATTTTATTTTTTTGACAGACATTTGGGTTTGATATATCCTTTAAAGCTTCATGGTGGAATAACAGCACTGCCAAAGGTCTGAAACCTGAACATTTAAGGCAGGATGGGAGATATCTTAACAGATAATATGTTTTACTAAGAAGTATTGGAATTGGGAATTTAATAAGTATTTGAGATGAAAATTGTTATGTGAAAGAGTATTTTTCCAGCTCTTCTAAAAGATAACACTGTAATCATAGCTGAAAACAATAAAGTCAGAGAATCATATGTTTTTGCTGAGTGCAACAGAGAATATATTTAGGATGTAGTCATGCCACCTTTAAACCAGTACTGACGGCTACTGGTACCAGCAGAGCTGGCTTCACAGCGCAGTGTGTACTCTGTTACCCTACTGCTCTACTGAGTTTTTTAACCCACTCAGAACTGTGTTAGACAGTTTCTGGTTCCCTTTGGTCAGGCCTAGCTAAAGTGCACATATGTAGTGATTTGTGTACCTTACTCAGCAAGGGGGGAGCAGGATATGCTGCCTGGTCGGTCAGTATGTGTTCCTGTCATGCAGCCACCCATCAGCGTATGTGCAGCTTTTACACCAGGTGTAACATGCTGCTGGCAGGCTAAAGAAGGGTATATAGAAAACAGGAGTCAGAGGCGTTTTACTACAGTTGGGCCTGGGGATAGAGGGGGAAAAAAGGAGGTATGATAGGATATTGCAAGATAGGGTGCAGCCAGGTAGTGATAAATCCAAACATTTAGTGAGCTACCTAATTACTTGAGTTTCCACAGTCCTGTCTTAAAAACTGTTACCAGTCTGAGCTCAGATGTGTTTCTGTGCTTACATAGTCTTTCCGATATTTCCAGATAGTTCACAATTATCTCTGCTATGTTTCTTTTCCCTTGCTATAGGTCCTTTGCTTGCTGGGAAAATGGGGTAATGGATTTTTTTATTAACCAGCATATAAATTTGATCAAGCAGCCCTTTTTTAAACTAACACAATAATATATACACTTTGTAGTATAAACAGGGTAAGTCATATTGTTAGCATGTTTATTGGCTGTGGTTCACTGTAGGTGTCTTCCTAGAATATCCAGAAAGCATACACTTTTAAGCACAGGTTGTCCTTGTTCATATTGGAACAATATAACCTTGCAGATTTCTGCAGTAAAACTTATTCTATCCCCAATTAATATATTTTTTTATCTTTTCTGCATAAAAATTCAGATTTTTGTTAACCTCTGCTCAAATTTTGCTATACTCTAAGGTTCCAAAAATTTTCCCAGAGACTGAATGAACATTGTGGATGCAAGACCACTAAGTTTATTTTCTTAAATCATTTATCTTCAAACAGCAATAGGCTCAGTTTTCAGGTTATTACCTTAATTAGAAAGATACTTAGGAAACTTAGGGCATTTTTATTTTCCCATTCCCCTGATTGCTTTACTGCAGTCAGAAGACAGGAAGGATATGTAACCAGAGTGGTGTGAAGCATTGGAACCAGAGAGGCAGTGATCCTCAGAAGTCCCTCGTTCCTACTTACTGTACTTTCAGTCTTAGGTTGGTTAGCTTTCTGTGGGTGCTTAGAAGTCACTAAAGCTTTCAGATTGCCTGCTCTCCCAAAGGGAGGATTTCCACATTCCTGTTTGTCAGTTAAATTAGAAATGTGTCAGCCTAACTTTGGAGTTTAATAATAAAGGCAGGAAAAAAAAAAAGGGAGTTGATGGATATATGTCTAGAGTGCCCTGTATGGCGCCATTTTGAAACGGAAATCCTTGTATTGTCCTGGAAAAAGGTACTGAGTTTTGCGGAAGTTTTACCAGGTGCTTGAACATCAGTGGCATTCTTGTGAAACACCTGGATTTACAATTTTATAATTTCATAGACTCCTCTTTTGAGAACTTGTAAAATGATGGCCTTTACAGTTCAGTGAACAAATCTACTTCCCTTACCTGAGTGTTTGATGTACCTTTAGTTCCTTTAGGATCTTTTAGCCTTTGAATTTCTGCTGACAATTCTACACCTTAGTTGCATTTTAATTCAGACTGGCTGTGTGGGTGGGAAAGTTTGATCTTCTTTTGGTTTTGAAATATTTATTTATTGCCTTTCTTTTTTGTGCTGCTGTCACTATGTTTGCAAGTCTTTTGATTTCTCCTTGCCTTGGCGTATCATCCACATTCTTCTCTCATTTAAGGTTCTTCTATTCATTTGCAGATTCATCACAATCTTGGTTTAAATATATACCTTCTTTGGATTAAGCCATTTGTCTCTCTTTGTTCTCTTTCTTTCTCACTTACCCCAGTTCTTTCATTTTGTATTTTCAGGTTTTATTTAACATGGCACTTCACTTTGCTTTTTTTCCTTCTGCCATATAAATACTGTATCACATCAAGTATGTTTGCTAACATCTGTCGGGTACTCTCAGTGATCCTTTCCATAAAATTAATGCTTGTTCAAAGTATTGGACCTGTGAACTAAACTCCAGGAACCTGCAAGCGCAGCAATAATTCTCTTTTGGTTACTTTTTAATTTACATTTATTCAAGATAGTGGACTAGATGATGTTTAAAGTTCCCTTCCAAGCCAAACCACTCTATGATTCTATGAAATCCACGGACCTTCGCTGATCTCATTATTTATTTATTTATAGTTCAATGAAAGATATATGCTGTCTGCCTTCCCCATGTTCCTGATCAAAGCTGAGATTTTCTCTTTCTCCACAACACCTTTTTATATAGCTTCTCTTGTGTTGGTCCCATAAGGTCAATTGACTTCGTCTTTGGGTAAACTGGTGATAGGTAGAAATCCAACAATGGAAGAACATTCTTGATGCACATATGTAAGCAAGATTGTGTTAGACCATATTTGCTGAAGCAGAGGGAACTTTATAAGCTGCAGTTCCTTGCATCATCATCTGTTTTTAATATATCTGCGGTTGCTGTTTGTCACTGCTGCGGTTCTTTTGATCCACTAATTTAATTTCCTAATGATGAAATGCTTAAATTATTTCACATACTCTTGTTTTCTTTAATTTTTACAAAAAATTCAAACATCTCTTGGAAAAATTATTCATAAAAGCTGTCAATTCTGGTGGATTGGATCTTATCTCACTTAGACAAACTTCAGTCTTATGAAAGAGAGTGTTGTTTCTGTCAACGGGAAAGACTTTTAAGAAAATAATGATAAAACAATTGAAAAACTTAAATCCGTGTTTTTCTGGCTATACATATATTCTACACCAGCTACTGTCAGAAAAGGTTATAACATATTATGTATTGAAACAAGTATGCAAAAGTGATATTTCACAAGATTTTAAAATAGCTCTCTTCATATACAATATACATTCATTTCATCTTGGGACCAAAACCACTAGAACAGAATCTCTATTATATCTCATCTCTACTGGATTTAATCTTAGCACAGGCCAGCAGAAGGAGAGGCACTACCAGTTCTGGTTTTGTCTTTTAGATTGCTTGTATGTAGCCTTCAAACCAAGTAAAGCATTAAATTTGCTGTCCTGAACCGGAAACTTTGGCCCTCATAAAGCTGTCTGTCATCAGCAATTCTGTGTGGGAGCACATCAGCATCTTCCCATGCTGCTTAGAATGCTCTTATGTGCTTATTGATAAGAGCAATACAATGTTTTTTTTATTTGTTTTAGAAAAATTCCAAATCACTTTACAAAGCATGATTTACATTTTCATAATACTAAATACAATTCAATGTAAAACAAGGTGGTTTTGGTTTGGTTTGGTTTGGTTTTTTACTATTTCTATTGGCCAAAGGTGAATGGGCATTACAGTTGACGAAGTTCAATGAATATGGACTATAATTTCTGAATAGTTTTCTTCCCAGGTGCTTCTTCATAGTGTATGTTGAACGTGCATGTTAGGAGTACCAAAGTTAATACTTCATATCCCATGGTCAATCAATCATCAATAGCAGCTTTAAAGCCTGTTTGGGGTTTAGAAGAACTCCAGGTTTGATTGCTAAACATATTTATTACAGTGTTGGCCACTTCTGGGGTGTACAGCTTAGTGCTAGGCATGTTGTTAAGCCTCCCAAGTGAGCTTTGTGTTACCGTCATCTTCCTGAAACTTTGTAGCTGAGGAGCTGGCCCATTCCTCCCTCTGCATCTCGTGTGGCTCCAGGATAATGACAGATTGTTTGTCCTTCCTCTGAACCTCATGTGTCAATATAGGCACAAATTTCTTATATATGGAAGTATTTTATTTGATAAATAGTAATTGCAACAAAAGGCACTGAAATTCATTGAAAGAATAAACAAGTGAAAGATGATTGAATCAATTATTTCAATATCAGCAGGTTCTCAATATATTTCATCTTCGAAAATTCATTATTAAACAATTTCTTAGGTACTTTTTATATTCCTGCCATGTCTCACTGTATCCAAGGTTTTTTCTTATACTTTCTAAATTTTGGGTTGAAAACCTATGCCAAGTGAAGTCTCAAGGTAGAGTCTAGCATGTGCCATCTTTTTCATCTGGTTTCGGCTGGCGAAAAAAAATCTGTGCAGAGGTGAGATAAAGACATGGTGGATCCTACTGGCTGGGAACACAACTGGGCTGCACTGTCTCTGTGATTCAAGCACAGACAACTGTTTCATTCTGCAACAGTAGTGGTCGTGCCAAAAAAGAAAAGATATAATTAACTATACTTTTTAAAACTATGCTATTCTGATCTCTAGGTTCAGAAAGTAAAATAAATATTACACTGGCCCTGAAGCTTGGAAATCTGCATTTATTTGTAAAAATAAAACAGTAAATAAAACAAGGCAATGGCATTTTCAATAAAAAATTAATTCAAAAAATAAATAATTCAAAAAAATAGTTCGCTGTTATAAATACGGAAATTTTGGTTTTAAATAAATATAAAGGCTTGAAGACCAATGAATCATTAAACTGTGATTTACTAGGACCAAGTGCCTTCAAGACAAATACTGTAACTCTGTAACTTGATCTGCCAAAGCTGGCTTTAGGCAGATTTGCTTAAGTCAAAATGGATCAAGAAACTTGCTAAGCTTATGTTTTGGATCTGAAAATTTTGTACATGATTATACTTTTTTCTCTGAATGTGTTTCTCAGAACTGGCATAGTCTGAGTGACTAGTCGGCTAGCTCCTACATAAGTCTAGCAGATTTTTAGATTCCCAGGAAATGAAAAAACAGTTTTCATCTTAACTCTGTTCAATTCTTTTAAAAAAATATTCTAAGATATATTATGTCAGGAGAAAATGCAGGGCTTTGAATCCTGAGTGGATGGAAGCATCCTCCTTGCATCCTCAATTTTTGAAACTGAGTTCAAAACATGGCATCTTCTGTGAGCTGTGTTAACAACATGTAGTTTTTTGGATCTTTTTTCTGAAATACCTGTTTTTCCTCATGCATTCATACAGTTTAAATATTTTCCTTTGCAGCTGAGATTTTGAAGTGTTGGAATGATAATGACTATGCTCAAGAAACCTAAGAACCTTACTGGATCTATCCCAAACTCCTTTCTCTCCACAGTAAACATGTTAATATTTTATGGTATTGCATCCTTATAGAATGGAAATTTTTCATTGAATAGAAGTATTAAACTCTACAGATGTTCACAGAAGGTTGTGTTCTGTGAAAATCTGATATGGTTTTTTTCAGTATGAGATAGCATTCTATGTTGCTTTGACTCCTAGCTTGTGAAAATATGTAGTGTGAAATAAAGCAGAGAGCTACATTAACTCTACAAAACTGAAAGACGACTTTGGAATTAACTCAGGTTAGTGGGTTGCCCTGCTGAAACTGCTACTTTTCAGTGTGTGAGCTTTTGGCAAAAGAGAAGTTTATAAGTATAGGAGGTTTTGTTTTGAGTGAATTAATTATAAATTTCAATGTTTATTTTCTGGCAACAATGCGTATAGAATATTAATTTGTTACTTCAAACACAGCTTAACATGTCTATTTGTGTTGATGCAAAAATTATTAGAAGTGCTGATAGTTTCTGCCTTCTGAAATTGTTATAAAGAAGCACTACCAGTGTTAGTTACCAGAAAGCATTACATGTCTGCTTCCAATTTAATGTAAAACATTTTTTGATCAGGATTGTACTTGACAATTTAATTAGTCATAAATTTTGATTTATTGCAACAATAATGTGCAAGTGGTCAACTATAACAACAAATTAGAGCTGGAAGAGGCTTTTCGTTTCAATGTAATTAATTTGTATACGTATACAGATTTAGTAAATTTAATTCTGTTGATTTACTAGTTCTCACTTCTAGGAATTTTTTAGACAATGTAGGGGTTTTTTTGTGTTCTGTTAATTGAATTCCTTGCCCTTCATTATATTCATTCAGGTAGAATACCTTATGCTATCGCTGTTTCCCCTTGTACTTTGGTGTCTGTACATACCAAATATTCTATAAAACTGCTGATTGAAATGTTGGATTTTTTTTAGAAGGATTTTTCTATTTCTTCATATTACTGCATTTCATTGTTTTCCTCTCCCAATGCTATAACTGTGCTCTGTGTATGAAGAATACTAAGAACTATCTCTGCATCTTTTTATATCTATAGATACAGATTATTAAGGTAATAATAGACAACATTCTGTCATGTGTACTTGTACAGTAAACGAGGGGGTTTATTTCATTATATATAAGCTCGTAATAACTTGCTCTTCACCTGTGTGTGTGGTGGGTTGACCCTGGCTGAAAACCAGGCGCCCTTCAAAGCTGCTCTATTCCTCCACTTCCTCAGCAGGACAGGGGAGAGAAAATATAACAAAAGGCTCCTGGGTCGAGAAAGGACAGGGAGAGATCACTCACAAGTTACCGTCATGGGCAAAACAGACTCAGCTTGGGGAAATTAATTTAGTTTATAACCAATCAAATCAGAGTAGGGTAATGAGAAATAAAACCTAAATCTTAAAACACCTTTCCCTCAACCCTCCCTTCTTCCTGGGCTCAACTTCACTCCTGATTTCTCTGTCTCCTCCCTGCCAGTGGCACAAGGGGATGGGGAATGGGGGCTGCAGTCAGTTATCCGAGATGTGCTACCACCATTGCTGATGGGCTTGGCTTTGGCCAGCAGCAGGTCCATCTTGGACCTGGCTGGCATTGGCTCTGTCAGACATGGGGGAATCTTCTGGCAGCTTCTCACAGAAACCACCCCTGTAGCCCCCCAGCTACAAAAACCTTGTGTTGCAAACCCAATACAATGTGTTTTCAGATTATTCCTTCCCAGAGATGACTCTCTATTTTGCCCAAATGTATCAACTTGTCTTTTAAAGTTTAAAATCTTTTTGCCACTTTAAGACTATCTTTAGAAATCTTTCTTGTTACTATTTACAATACTTTTCAATTAATGTAATCAGCAAAAATAACTGATAAGCCATTTCCAGATTTCTGTTTTTTAATGAAGATATTAAAAATTCTTAGAATAAGCTGTTGACTGTGAAATTAGAAAAGATGTGGTTTGCGTTCTAAGGATGCTGTTTGCAATTAATCACCTATTGGCATAGTGAAAAAACAAACGTTCCTAAATTATCCCAATTTCAGTTGGGCTTCTCTGCAGAAAATATGGATTTTTGAGGTATGGTTTTATTTTAGCATATGGTATGATATCATGGCATAATAACTGCTGGTTGTTTCAGTACATTTCATACTCTGTACACAATAACTTCTAATCAGTTCACTGAAACACATAGCTTGTTCTCTTAGTGATAAGTACCATAAATTAAAATCAGTAAAATATAAAAAATACCTACTTGTGGTCTTAACTCTCAGAATTGCTTATAGCTCTCTTGCTCTCTGGGGTAGCAGATACTGGCCTACAAAGCTCCTCACAGGTCCTTTGTATTCCCTTGGTTGCCTGTTTCTTACCTGTAGAATTTTTCTCTTGGTGACATCTTGACCAGATTCTTCAAAGAACATGATAACAAGTTCTTTGAAGGCAGACATAACAACATTCTTGATCAAATTTCATCTTTTATCATGCTTCTAACTACTACAGATATGTAGGAAATTAAAAAGTGCAATTTCAGATTCATTGAATATTTGCATTTCTTTTTAGATTATCGACATAATGGGAGAGATCTTCAAAGTTCAACGCTATCAGTGCCAGAACAAGTTATGTCATCTAATCATTGCTCTCGATCAGGGTCCCCTCACCGTGGAGATAGTATAGGACGGACTAGATCGTGGTCTCCCAGTGTCCCTCCCCCACAAAGGTAAACTGTTATTTAACTATGCAGATATGTAAATTTAAGTGGTGTTGATCCTGTAGCAATACTGGAAAGATTCTCCAGACTTTCAAAATAGCAATGAATGAGTTAGATCTCATGAAATTATGTAAAGGCAATGACGTTTTTTCTTACATTATACTGATGTGCAAAAATTCACCTAATTTTGTCTTATTTTTCCAATCTAAGGAAAGAAAAATAGTTCTCCAGATTTTCATTTTTGGGAGCTATTTAGAGGGTGCCATGTTTTATAGCATGTGATGGTTTAACATTTTCTTAGTGTTCATTTGTCAGTGGCTGTTTTCAACCCTTTTGTGTCCATAGAATCAAGGTTCCGGGAGAGACATGCTTCTTGCCTGTAGTTGCTTTCTTTCTAAGATTTTTTTTTTCAAGCTTTTAAAGCATCAAGAATAAATTGACACATGTACAATTTTATACTGAATATCAAGTCTTGATCATAGAAGGCCTCTGCTAACAATTTATCTTGTGAAACAAAGCTATCCAAAAGGAAGCAGTTTGACTACTGCTTGACTGAATACACTGTTTAAGCCAGAATTAAGAATTTTCCTGCATGGATAAAGGAAGCAGAAGGACAGATGTAAAGGGGCATGAGGCCTGTTTTCCAGCATTTTTGTCACTATGTTTGGGTAGGTTTCTAGCTGGTGCAATTCAGCTGGAATAAAAGAGGAAGTTACTTTCTTTGCCCGTAATGTTCACAATTCCCATTTAATACTGAAGTTCTGGTATCCAATATTTCCTGACAGGTACGTGTGTGTATCCCTTTCTTCTAAAGCCATTCCTGTTCTCTTGTGCTCTGCTTTGCTTTCTTTTATCTTTGTTCTGTTAGCCTAAAATTCTCTTGACTTCATATTCTCTTACTTATGTGTTTATTTACTATTTCCTCTAACAGATACAGACTAAATGATATCCTTTTGCGTTAATGAGGTATTAGTATCCCAAATTATGCAATATCATCACAGGCAGAACCTATAAGTTTCTACTTGAAATCTCAAACCATATCTAAATACAGCCTGACTTTAAATGAGACATAAACAGTAGACACAAAGGGGCCTACTCCAATTTCTACTGTACTGAATTCAGTCAAAGTAATGGCCTGTGCTAAATCTCCTGGGGTTATTTGTCTTGGATAAAGACATAAATGTGAGCAAAATCTCTTTGTGTGTGTGTGCATTCATTCTGTGTGCATTTTGGGCAGAACTTTTACCCAAGCTAGTAATTAACATTTGTCTAACACCATTGAAAAACCTTCTTTTCATTTCCTTGTAGTTTTGCATTTCTTTACACGTATGGAATTGCTTCCTGACTTTCCTAAAGCTAAATTTTTAAATATAATTTTGAACTTACAGAGAAAAATGTTTCATCTGTTTCCTACAATCTCACAATCAAATGCATTATTTATGTAATATTTCCCTGCCCACACACTAAATCATTTCTTTGAGGTCTGGTTGAGCCAAGAGAATTGGGTTGTCAGAACTGGAGAGTTTGTACAAAAGCAGCATAATCCTTGGGTTACTGAAATACCTTCTTTTAGTTCTAATGAGAGACCAGGTGTATTTGGCAAAACTATGAGCATTGTTATGACATTTGCATCATGTTTAGTTCAGTTTGTTTTACACGTGCTGCTATAGACATGTTGTAACTGCAGTAAGTGTGCTGCACACCCAGAGATCTTCCAGTTACTGATTGATGCCTCTGCAGGCAGGAGCTCTTGGGCCATAGAAGTGCAAGTTGCTGTTACATCTCAGAAGCCATTTTGCAGTCCTCATTCATTCTACTGGACTTCATTAATAAACTCCACCAAAGCCACATTGCATAGTAGCTGACAAAACATTACTCCTCTTGTAATGTTTTCAGCTAAGATATTTAATGGACTGCTATTCTCTCTGTAGATTAGAATGGAGTTTAGACTGTGGCAGACACTGGACAACATCATTTTAGCTTTTTTTAAGAGTGCATTTGAAAAAGAAAGATGAAGGTGACTATAGAAAGTGAAATAGGCTGAAAGTGACTAGGCTGAAATGGTGTGGTAAATCTAGTAGGACAACTCATTATTCTCTACCATCACCAGCTGCAATTAGACCTTTTCACCTGCTTACCTGTTATCTGGTTGCTCGGTACATGTCCTGTCAACTACAAGAAAGTTCCAAAGAAGTGAAGACGTATGTTATGAAACCAACTTTTCTTATCGAACAAGTTTCACTGGAGAAAGTATGTCATTTTCTGTTAAATAGTAAATCTGGCTGACAGGCATGCTTAGCAGAGTGAAACAGAACTGAAATAGTAGTAACACTTCGAAGTACAAGAAATACAGTTGTGTGGGATGTTAAAAAGCAGCATGAAGTCAGAATCTGATATAATATAGAAATTTAAAGAAGAAATTATTTATTTAGAGCTATAAGCCAATAACACAATCTTATTGAAAGTGATTTGAACAGACAGGATGGTACTGAGTTTTCAGAACTAAGGCTTGTAATCAGAGTTTCAGCAGGAGTTCTGATTGTGTGGGCAGACAGCAAAGGTAAAATCTTTGGGAAGTTTTGCAAAGAAATGACAGCTTGAGAAAGCTTAAATATTTAATTCAAAAGAATTAAAATATGATTATAATACTATAGGCAGAAAAAAAAAACAACCCGAAAAAAAAAGTTTGGATTTTATTTGAAACCTGAATGAGAAGAGAGACCCTGAGGAAAAGGGTCAGATAGAAACTAGAATTCAGAAAGGAGGAATGAGAATCGGTTGTTGGGAAAAGTAAAAAAGTTAACAAGCACAGCAGAGGAGCCCTGTCAATGGTCATTTTAGAGTACAAATATGCATGAAAGAGTCCAATGGCAGGGTAAAATCCATACTAGATTTTCTATCATTTTTGGTATGAATAAGGTGCTGAAAACACATACAGAGAAGTTTCAGGAAAGAGTTGTATAGTGGGAGGTAGAAGAATTCTCTCACTTTTAATATGGCAAATATGGCCAGAGTAAACTTTGTATTTGGTTTCATGAAAGCTGGAGTAGAGAAATGCTTTATGAGAAATGAAGCAGAGCTGGAGGCAAAAGGTTATGTGTAGTGCAACATCTTCATACATTTACATGCAGAAATAATCAACAGCATGGAAGCAGCAGTGGAGGATACACGTACAGGTTAACACTAACCAGGGACTGGCAAATGACAAAAGATAAGGATGACAGGTACCTAAAAGGTAGACAAAGTGACAAGGAAGGACACAGGAACTGAATGGTATTAAAGTGAAAAAAACCAATGAGGGACACATTAGGGAAGGCTCCAGGGAAGGACAGGAGGTAGAAGAATTTATTGGTGTAAACTATGAATTTGTGTGGAGGGAAGCATGCAAACTGTTATTTTACAAAAGAATTATTATACAAAAGAATTATGTTTTAATTACCAATAATTTTTACATAGTCTGCACTATGTGTACCACTTACACCTGGTTAAACAGTCTGTCTTTTTCAGATTCTATGCTAGTGAGATTACAGACTAAGTTTTGCAGTGCACAACAAGCATTCGTTGATTAATTCATATGACAATGTTTTCAGCAAGCTGCACTCTACCGTAACAGCCAGAAGTCTGTTTGTGTCTTGGGACTAGGTATAGCCAAACTTTGAGGTATAGCCAAACTCAAAAACTCATGGGAAATTCTTTACAGTGTATGTTTCAGCTAGAAAGGAAATTTTCCTTGAAGGTACTAGTCTGGAAAGACTGATGAAATTTTATCTGAAATTAACCTTTCTAATTTAAAAAGAAAAGTTATCCTCTCATTTCCAGAACAAAAAAACGTTCAAACAAATGAAAAAAACGCTATCCCTAGCATGGATTTAGCATCTTTTTCTGTAGGAGAATATTTTTTTACCATGCAATTTAAAATTATATGAGAGTAAAAGTATACAAAAGACAGTTGTCTGTACAAACCAGTGAGGAGATGTAGTCCAGGCGCACCCAGAACTCAGAATCTGATGTCTTTTATCCTTAGTCGGAATGTGGATCAGGGACCACGAGGGACTCGATCTACTCCTGCGCATTACAATACCCTGAACCGAATGGATAGACACCGTGTAATAGATGACCACTACTCCCCGGACAGAGAGAGGTAAATATCTGACTGGAATTAGAAACAGCTGTAGCCTATGCTCATCAAAGAGAACTACTTCAGCATCATAGCTCACTAAATTAAATAGCAAAATTACTTACCTAATCCCACAGATGAGATTTCCCTACTCATTTATCCACTGGTTACATGATATGCGTTGAAAAAAATACAGTGCACACAAGGCTGACAAAACTGTCAAGTTAGTGTATTTTTGCCAAGAGGAGATCTGAAAAATCTATGAGAAATTGCACAATATAAAAGACAGATAGCTTAGTTTTCCTTTTTTTTTGTAAAAATATTTTTATGTACTATATTAATAAATTCTTTAAGTGCTGAATATCTTTTAAAAAATTAACAGTAGATTTAGTAATTTTTGCTGCTGAATGAAGAATCATAAAAATGCATAATTTCAGTTAAGTATTAATGTAATGCTCCCATTGGATACAGTGCAATTCACAGACATAACAAAAGTATATTCTAGCACTGTGTTTGTTTTTTCTCAACTTTATGAGCCATTTGCGGGGGGTGGGGGGAAGTTATGGAAATGTGTGTGAGAATGAAATCAGGGTCTTTGTGTTTAGAGGCACATCTTACCATGACTGTTTTGCTTAATATAACTTCCCAAAGAGTAAGTAGAGCAACCTCTATGAATTTTAATGAGGTAAAAAAGAATTGCAGGCAGTAGTTGGCTAATGTAGTTAAAATTGCAGAATTAATTGTGATAGTGCCTTTGTGATATTAAAAAAATAATTTATAAGATCTTTCCCACTTCATTGTCTTCAGACCAGAAAATCAAAAGAAAAAGCATTTTTTAACTTTAATTTTTAAAATCTTCCAACTTCTTCCACACCAAGTTGAAAACCTGCACATTAGAATCAGAGGGCCATGATTGTTAGATATTGTCCTATTTCATAATTGCATATAGCAAGGAGTAATACGGATATATTTTGTAATCTTATTGAGTGCTATGTGACTAGTATTTGAAGTTAATACTTTTACAGACGGTTATTACAGGTTATACCTCAAGTGATATCAAAGAACATAATGGGTGTTGCTAACTGTAATACAAAGAATTTAAAAAATCAATGCCTCTTGGTAGCAATATTGAACAGAAAATGTGAATATGCCAACATTACTGTGATGGTCAATGATTGTAAGGAGTGTAGGACAAAATTATCCAGGAAAAAGATGCATAATTAATTGTTCCTAATTAGGTAAGTTAGAAAAAAGAGTACCAAAAGAAAAAAACAACCAGCATATCTATTCAAGTGATTTGTAATTTAATTTGGCCAAAAAGTTCAAATGGGCAAAAATATTAAGATATTGAAAAGCAATGAAGTATTCATCATCCAGAATGTTAACTGTATTCATTATTAGTAGATCATAGGTGAACCTCTTTTTTGCATTAAACTTTTTAATATTTTTATTTAAGTTATAAAAAAGAAGAATGCTATTTAGCTGGCTCATGAGGCTATCTGATTTTCATACAGAAGCCAATAATTTAAGGATTCTGAGCTGTTTCCTTAGAAGAAAAGAACAGAATGCTTTTGGGATAACATTATGTTGATTTTCAGACCAGTCATCCTTGAAACAGGATCTGAACTTGTCCTTAGAGCCTGTATATGCCTTATGGAATGCTTCTGGGTTTTTTCACTTTGCGAGTTTGCTTGCTGCCTCACAGATAAATGCATAGGTGGTTTGATGTACAGCACTGCAGTCTTTCCCCACCGTTTCAATCAAATAACCCCTACTAGACTGGCTTGGCTTAGAGAAAGAGAATTGTTTTTTCAGAATATGTCAGGAAAACAATGTCAGAAAGTTGTTGGTGATAAGATTATTGAACTTTCACATGACTATTACAGATGAATAGATATTTGCTTGTTAGGTGTGCTCTGAATCTCTGAATACATTTATGTCAACTGTATTTTGCAAAACATGAAGAGAAGTTCTCTTGTTCATACATGGTGAATGGTTGCCTGTGTAATCAGATTGTTAACGAGTTACGCCTCTATTGCAATGTACATTCTCTGAAGCATATTGGTTTTAGGCAACACTCAAGAGAATAGAGAAAGACTATTCCCAAACATTTATCATGCTTTATATTCATTGATATTTTGACAGTGGTTTTATGAATGGAAAGATTACTAGACTTCAAGTTTTGTTAGCGAATATTTGTGATACTGTCTGTGTTACATAATCTAAAGCAATGGTGAGTACACCAGTCCCTAAAGTAACTCTTTAATGTTATAGATTCTGAAACCTGCTGGAACTGCAGGCAGTTTGGGGAAGTGGAAAACCTGAACCTTTGTGTAGGTTAATAATCTCTCTACTTGTCACCCTTGTTTTGTTCCACACTTACCTCTGACAAAAAAAATCATACTTTACTATCCCACAGCTCTGATGGTTTGTTGTTTCCATGGTCTATTTACCCCTTGGAGCTGTTTGTCAAAAAGGGACTTTGAAAAAGTACTTTCTTGTATATATGCTCAGTTGGTAAGTTAAAATATGACTGAGAATACGAGTAAGAAAATTATTTCATCCCTTTTCCAGATAATTCAACATAAAGTTTTCTAAAGTATATGACACTATGAGTTAGTTGGAACCACATACGAAAATGTTTAATGACCTCCGATCTAATGGCAATATTTCTTCACAATTGAATGGCAAATTCATCTAATGATATAATTTGCCATCTAATGGCAAATATTTCTTCACACTTGAATGCATACTTAGAAGTGAAAATCAAATTATTTAAAGCTTGAAGACACAAATTTTTTAATTTAATTTGAGAAAATTTTAATTAACTTGAGAAAATTTACTTTGAGAAAATTTTTAGAGGTTACCAGACCTCTAAATATGTCAAATGTTGCTATCAAATAAAATACAGATTTTTGTTGGCAGGGTAAAATTACAGTTAAAGTTTGTATCTGTTGCTATATTAGCAAAAATGTCAGAATTGCAATGTGTATACTGGTAACTCAAAGTGGGAAATCAAGTTAATTTGTTACCGATATATTTAATATAGCTGTACTAGTTCATTTTGTCAAAATGTGTGGAGCTTTGTTGCCTACCTCAAATAGTCTTGCAGTGAAAATGTGAGAAATTTCCTAAAGTATAGATGTTTTCCTACTAGGCATGTACAAGAAAACAAGGGAGAAAAAACAAGTTACAGTTTTGGTCCGGTATCCGTTCATCAGGACTGTAGCAGAGTTTCCATTTTAAAGAATAAAAGTTGTTATTTACTATGTTAAAGTAATGAGGTACTCATAGCCATGATTATTTAAAGAAATATTCTCCATTTTATTTAAATTGCTTCAGGGATGATATCTTGGTATGCTGGGACTAGCATGACTGTCACAATGCTATTACTGAGAGATGATTTCATTAGCACATTTAAATACAGACTTTCTGCTGAACACTTTGTTTGTTTCATGCTGTTGAAAGAGGTGGTTTTTTAAAACACATCTTAAAGTAAATGCCAAAATACATGTCAAAAATTTGGCTTACTATAATAAAACCCACAAAGACGAAAATCATTCACTACCATGAGTCCGCTGCATGTTAAGTAAGATGCCATTTAATTATCTGCTTCAGTTACTTAACACAAAATTAAATGTGGCCAAAAGAACTACAAATTCTACATTTCAAAACGTAATCTCACACTAGCAGTTGCTTCATCCATAACTAGCAGGCTTCTAATCCAACATTGTTAATAGCTAGGTGCCAGATTATGTCAAACTAGGCAAATAGTTTTTTGAGACATCGCACCATAGTGAAAAACAGAAAATTTAAGAAAGTTTTTTTTCATATTCTTTATTAAATACATATCTGAATAATATTTAAGTAATCACTTATTATTTACTTCATATTTTACAGTACAGTCATTTACGTGTATATTACAGATAGAAAGATATCGTAGAGTATAAAGGGTAGGTGATGCTTTATGTGGAAATTCTGAGATAATATTTTCAAATTTAGTTGTGTCATACCCATATATGGGTATGCAATGTCATTGTTTCTTTACTACTTCTAATACCCAATAAACTAAAATAAATGCTTTGCTGAAAATTTGCTTATAGCTATGTTATAAAATTATATGCATCAACTTAAATCACAATAATTGCAGCGTTTCTTTTTTTTGTCCTTTCAAAATTTTACCATGTGCATTAATAGTATATTGCACTTCCTAATTATTTTGTACATCTACACCTACGACTGCAACTGAAAACACAGTAGAGATTGTACCAGTAGAGATTCCTATAGATAAGACTATCCTACACTTCCCATTAATAGATTCTCTTTTCAGTAACTTATAGTGTTGCCAACTACAATTTCCTCTCCCAGGTCTCTCACTCCTGAGCCCTAATGGAATTAATTGCTGAAAGGATTGCAGTCCTAGCACACTACCATGTTTTAGCCTTGTAATAAGGATGGCAGAAAAGGAGAGAGTTTTCTCTTTAGCTGCTGTTCTTGACAGTGGGCAAATTCCTTCACAGTGAAATCACTCTTAAATTGCACAATTACCTGCGCCACCCGCCTGGTCTGCTGAAGGATGGCAACTTCCAACAGAGATGGAGTAGGAAAGTGGCAAGAGAAGTGCAGTCTTGCAAATTTAGCTGGATCTGTAAGGATTTATGATTCAGAACCTTTGAGCCAAATTAAAAAACAAACCAACCAACAACAAAAAACTCATAGATACGTTCCTCAGAATAAAATACACGTACAAAGCACCCATGTTAACATAAATAAATAATGTAGATCTGATAAAAGACTTTAGTGTTGTGCCCTTTGAAGTGAGGACTTAAAATACATTATGGGACACATTGTGATAATGAGATACAGATTTTCTTGTTGAAAATCATATTGATTGAATATGTGTCAGTTCACAAATTCTCTGCTGCTAATTTCTATTGTTTCACAGCTAAAATCTTCAAACTGTCAATTGCGATTGGTTGGAATATTTCTAGGATTTCATCTATCCCAGGACATAAGCATGAATTTCTATACAATCGAAGAGACAAGCAGCATTGATACCATGATGGGTGGAAAAATTGTTGATGTTTACATGTAAAGAAAATCTGTAATCTTGTTTAAAAAAACTAAAATATTAAATAAAACTAGACTGTTAATCTTTTCTAAGAAATGTATGTAGCAGGGGAAATGATATAACCAATGTTTTATTCTTGAATGGCATTTGCCATTTTCTAGAGGTTGAGAGTTCACATTTTATTTATGTAGTTTTTAGGAGTGATTTTCCAGGTGTTTATGAAGCAAAATGAAAGACATTCTACCACAGAGCACATTAACTCTTGCTTTGTTCAGTTGAGAATCTGAACTTTTAGAACCATATCACTGGCCTCACTTATTTGGGAAAACTAGTTGTAGTAGTTACTTACCATCATTGCTACCAGTAAGCTGCTGTGAGGAAGCATGGAACACCACATGTAGGTGTGGTGCTGGGGGATGGCTTAGTTGTAACTTGGCAGTGCTACATTAATGGTTGGACTGGACTTGATGATCATAAAGGTCTCTTCCAACCTAAACAACTCTATGATTCTACCTTTCCCTGAAGCTACGTGACTTTATTAGTTTCAACCTCCTCTTCCCTCAAACAATTCTGTGCTCAATCTTGCAGTCCTAACTGGATCCCAAGGCCCAGTTTTTTTAGCTCATTCCTCTCCAGAGTGCTTATCCTAAATTTCATGTGCCAGACCTCTCTCTTTTCCCTTCTACCAACATCAATGGCTCTTTTTTTTCTGAAATTTCCAACTATTCATTCCAAAGAACCACCTGTTTCTTTCTCTGCAGTCTGATTAAGCTAATTCCTGTTTTTTTACATTGCCAGATTTGCAGAAAATTGTAACTTGAAAAGCTTGAGTATTTGGTTAAAGGAAAATTCATACCAGTAAAAAAATCAGATTTATTTTAGCAATGTGAATAATTTCATATTTGTCATACTTTTGATTTGCTATTTCAACTGGAAAAGTATATAAGAGCATTACTAAAAATGGAGGATAGTAGTGTTGCCAATGATACAATGTATCACTTAAATTACAATCAGATAATACACTGGAAAAAGCTGACTATCAGAATGGATAAATAGTAATAGAATGATAAAAGTTTCTTGTGTCAGCTGGGTTTGATTCATGCAAGTTCTAACAGCGGAACAGAAAGTCTTGTTTTGTGTTCAGAATTATTATGGATGTTCCAATAAGCACAAGATTGTAAGGACCCCAGTACTTCATCCTTTCCACAGAAATACTTGGGAGTCAACTTTCCACTCTAACAAGGAAGCTGGAATGTTAATCAAACAGTGAGACCCTGTCATAGAGAATGAAACTTGAATAGGTTGTCTTCTAATGCCTCATCTTTACTGCTGAGTATAATACTCCAAGCAGTAAAGACCAGGTTAAACTGCCCTTGCACAGTAACAGAAAGGTTTGCTCTGGGTGGTTCAGAGAGGCACTCTGCGTGGGTGTTTTCAAGTGTGCTTCTGAGATTGTTCTGGTATGTCAAACCTGTTCCTGGAAACTAAGTACTTCCAGGTAGGCAATCTAATTGCTCACTGAATCTCTGTTTTTTTACCCTCATGGTTCACTGGATTTCTGTGAAGGTGTAAAGAAATGGGCAAATAGGTGGGAGCTAGCAGAAAATTTTAAGTCATCATTTTCTGTTCACTTTAAAAAAGGAAAGTTGCCGTCTTTGCCTACCTGTCTGGAATCTTCTTGTCAGAATAGTGGAAGTCTGTTTTCATATGATGCAGGAGTGTGTGTGTGTGTGTGTGTAGGATGTGTGTGTATATTAATGGCCATATGGCAAAATCTATAGTACTGCCTTATCAGACAACTTTCATTATTTTGACAGGTGACATGAGTCGCTGCTGCAAATTTTCTGTCTGTGCTATCTGTAACAAAATATGTAATGTTTCAGAAATCTCTGAGGATGTAGACTAATATTTTCATTTTGCCATACAATCATTTTATATACTTCTGCCATTTTCTACTATAAATGTAGCAAATAAGGAATGTGTGGTAAAAGGCAGTAAGTCTAAATGAAGGTTGCCAAAAAAAAGTATCTTGAAGTTCTTTTGTCTTTTTAAAAATCTGCTGTACCTAAATCTTGTCCATGTCTCCAGGGTCTTCCAAGTATTCCTACCTATATATGCATATGAGATTATGATTTTCATGAATGACTCAAAAGACATATATATTTTAGATGCAGATCTAGAACATTTCTGGAGTTCTTTTTGCATTTATGCAATGCAAAGCTTACTGATTTTACTAAATTATTATTTATTTATATTGTAATTTTAAGTGTTTTAGACTAGATATTAGCCAAGTGAAAGCTGCACGTGTTTTCAGTTTTGGACAGTGAGAATTAGGTATGTCATAAACATTTTTGGTGTTATGTTATTAGCATATATAAAAACATAAAGAATTTATTTTAGGCTAAATACATAAAGTGTTAATAATAAACAAATAGTGAGCTATTGACTGGATGCTCAGAAGATAGATGGCATTTAAGCCTTTTGCTCTGCATGTTGAAATACAAAAAGCACAGAAAAATATGCTGCCTTCTAATGTGCATACTATTGTATTTTGACCTATGTTATGTCAATCATTCTCTCTTCAATACAGATATGGCATGCATCTTTCCTTTCTTTTCCACTAACCATGCATATTTTATTGAAAACATTACTTCAACAGAAACCATTTCCAGACAGGCACACATGCTTACGTGAATAGTATCTCTATAATTATTATTATTATACCTAGAGATATGAAAATGCTCAAACTTCATTAGGTTATATATTCTTGATTTATGATGAATGCCCTGTGCTATATTACTAAAGTTACCATGTTAATTCCTGTATAAAACTGATTTATCTTCTTAATGAATTCAGACATAATCTCATTTTTTACATTGCACTTGTAAGAATATTTTATAGTAAGTTATTATCTATTATGAGTTAGATAGTGTGGATAACATGGGCTCTAAAGAGTAGGGAAAAGTATGAATAGCCAGTAATGCTAGAGTCTCAGGTCATGTCTAAGTTAAGGCTTCAGGTCATGTCTAAGTTAAGGCTTATGTCACTTCGCTATAAGGACAAGTTCTGGGTGGTGAGGAAGCATGTTTCAAACTTGTTAAAAGTTATTACATATCAAACTGTATAAGTGGTTGTATCTAAATGCCAACTTTCTCTGATTCTGAATTCCTGAATTAAAAAAAGAAAAAAGAGAAAAGGTTGAACTGCTGTACATTCACAAGCAAAAGTCTCAGAACTTGCTAGGAACACTAGAGCTCTAAGTTTCTAGACGTATTAATACAAAACTTGATACCGGAAGTTGGGCACTTAAAATAGTTAGGTAAGGATTTGAAAAGTAGTTAGGACTCAAATCCTGAGCAGAGCATTAACTGAGGGGGTTTCATTCACATACAAGTAAGAGGAGGGAGCGGTCTGGGGTGTGCTGTCTTGTGGACAATAAGCTAAGCTGCTTGCAAATAACAATTACATTCCCGTGAGATTCATGTTATCTCCTTGAAGTCCCACTTCTGTTTAAAGCTTTGCTCTTAAAAAAATGGTTGAATATGTTATATTTATTGTTGTCATATCTTTACAAGACTATCAAGAAGGCATGTCAACAGTTCACTGGAGAGATAAAAGAGGAAGTAGAAGTGTATTGTTAACATGAAAATGTCATCTACCAGCTGGGAACACTTAATTATTTATTAATACTAATGTAATATTTGCAAAAGTTTTATGGTGTTAATTTCAGGGTTGCATCTAAATCATTTTAAGGGCAGATTCGTGTGGATATAGCCTGGGAATGTCACCACATAGTGGTGAGAATAAGCTGGTATGCAGTTGTTTGCCATCATCACACATAACATAGCTGCTGTGGGCTAGACTCCTATGTTTTTATTTGATTGTTCTATATGTGGGTATTACATGATGGTATTATTTTTTAATGCTTCTTAGCACCATGCTGACTGCCAGGCTGTTATGGGTAGACTGCTTTTGGTACTTGTGTTAGTTTAGGAACCCTAATACTTTTTGCAGCCTGCAGTGTAGCTCTATGATTATTTTCTTGATTGTTAGGCCTTCTTAGGATCTCATCTTCAAATTTTCAGTGTACCATGTCAAATTGGGCCCTGCTGAATTGTGTACAGCTCCTCATTCTTGTAACAAACTGTGAAGTTTAAATTGCATAACCGGGAACTTAAGTTAGAAGCTTTTTATAGTGGTGACTATGCCTTTGCATTTATTTGACAAAAAGCGAGCACAAGCATCTCTTCTACTAATTAAACTAATATGCTTATAAAGAATATTTAAATATGGCTGATGATACATTTTATCCACATGCAAAAGAGGCAAAGATATTAAATGTAGGTAATACAGCTACCTGTAACAATGTGTTTGATTACTACAAAATCATCAATTATAAGAAAATTAAGATATGAGAAATAAAAGTGGAGGATAGACGTGAGGTTTTTCATGTTTCTTGTGAAAGCAGTTTACAATTCCAATGTGGACTTTTGTGGTTAGACATTGCTTTAAAACACCCCAGCTTCAGAGGAGCTGTAGACTAGGAACTCCTTTGCATTCTAATAATTCCTTGTAAATTGGAAGAAAAAAACTATTTTCAAAACCATTGTTCCTGTACTGTGTGTATATATTTATACTAAAAGAGAAATAATATTCTCCTATTTTTGATAAGTGGAAAATATCTAGTGCTGTAACAATTATATTTAAAATATATAAATTTTGACATATTTTCAAAATACAAACAAAATATAAATACTTTTTTTATTATTTTGTAATGCATGCATTAGTTTTTTGGCATATTCTGTTACAGATATTATAGCTCTTCATTAATTATTTAAATAATTACAGGGCTTTCATCTAAATTAATCTTTTATGACCGTAGGATAAATATTAGGAAAACTTACACTCAGAGGTGGGGACAGATTTTTCTGATGGTGGTAGCCTTTCAGACAGACTAGGTAAACTGCTGCCAAAGATATTATTCATCCTGAAGTTATCACTGCCTTCAAGCAAAGGAACAGGCAGTCTGACTTCTTGAGATTACTTTCAGACAGATATTTATACATTTTTTCCTCCTAACTGAAATAATGTAGAAAATCCCAAATTTTAGCTATCTGCTTGGTCCATTGTCTCCCACTGGCTTCTCAGAATAAACGCTTGAATCATTTAGGTAATTTTACCTTTAGAATTGTGTATCAGATTTCTAATTTTGTTAATAATTTCAGTACCCTCTACAATGCTTTTGTAGCTCCTGTGTTCTCAGATTTTTATGTGTTCTGTTGTGTGATATGTATCATTCCTTCTCCACATTATTGTCTCATATTTGCATTTTTCTTTCTGCCATCTACTCAGTCATTATGTTACTTTGCCTCGTTCCCGGTACACCCAGTCCACAGATCACCATTACA
>KZ505954.1:83135-204036 GCA_002844005.1 Limosa lapponica baueri | reverse complement strand
TCAATGTTCTCAGGATTTTTATCCCAATTGTTTTTAAAATTAAAACATTAGTAGCTCATCCCAAATAAAAATCTGCTGAAAACCATACTGTATGAAGTTCTTTCTCAATTTACCTGTCTCAGAGCTCAACTTAGTCACTGAGATCACCACACTATGTGCTATTTTCATTTTTCTCACTTAGTCTGTGAGGTTAGTGTTTGGAAGGCAATAAAAGATCGTTTGTGCACTTTTTGTATAGAATGTGAGGTTTATTTTAGGCAGAATTGCTGTTGCTTCACTTAAGGAAACAAACATTTGCTTCCATTTTGTTTTCTGGCTTTCATTTTACCAGTCAGAAATTTTCCAACATACATATCCTACTTTTGGTGAAATTTCTCAGTTGCTCAAATACTGTTTTCCTGTTGATGTAACTTTTCACTTGTAAGAAATACGTGTGTATTGATCAAGTGTTCTTATTATGTTCTTAATTGCTTCTGAATATAATTTGAAAGTAGAAGTTTAAAATGACATATATATGAAAGTATATGTTCAGAAGATACTGCTGAACTGTAGATAAATATGCTATCACTATCTTAGTAATACAGTGAGGGAAAACATGCAAGAAGCACCCTGTAAAATTTCTGAAATATCTGTGCTGTTTATTCCATATTCAGGAGGACTAGGCAGGAGAGAAGAGTGCCTAATTCATATTATGACGACACAACCTATACTCCTGAAAGGTATTTTATTGTATATAGTAAAAGTAGATAAAGTTGAATAATACATTTTTTCTGAAGTGTAGTCTAAAATTTTTAATTGACCTAGAATAATAATATTTAAATTTACAGTGCACTGTATGCAGTATTTCTCTAAATACAGAACAACTAATCTCCACAGTTTTAAGTACCTCATTTTCTTTTAGCTCTCCATTAATTTGACTTTAGATTTTTTTTAAGCATAATCCTTAGCTTGAAAATTTTTTTCTTCGAGGTACAACTGACAATTTTTTCCCCACTTAACTGCAGTGTATTTCTAATGGCTAGCACTTTCAGTCACTAGGAGTGATTATAGGACAATTTAGAATCCCCAATTTCCTTCTTTAATATCCTGAGTCACTTAAGAAGGTCCTCAGCTTTTGACATGTTATGACCTATATTGACTTCAAAATGATTAATTAATTGCCTTCAAATTGGTGTTGCGTGCTTGCTGTGCTGGGACCGAAAGTAGTATTGTTCTTCAAAAATTTTGGTATGTATATAGTGTATCACAGTGAACATAATATAACTATAATCTGATGCATCATCTGGAAACTTTTGGAGTGTCTCTGGAAATAGTTATTTGATAACAGCATTTCGTGTTTAAAGACCTAGGCAAAGTCCAAAAAGAAGGAAATCTGAAGAAAGAAGCAAGCTGATGTTCCTCTCCCTTTGCACACATAGACTTTTTATATTTCTCTGGTTAGTTTTTAGTCAGTATCTGATTTTTCTCTACAGCTCTGGAGCAGGTAAAGCAGGGATAACTAATAGCAAGAATTTTTTGGTTTTTATTTCATTGCTATGAATAAATACAGTCATATTTAACAAAAAAATAAACTGCACTGCAATTTTAAAGCCATGCTTATATATTTATGGTGTCTATAGTAAAGTACTTTTATAGAAGAATCTTACCTAAAATACTGGCTAACTGAAGAGACTGGCTTCAGTTTTAAAGATACGCACTACCACTGAGAGTGTAAATACATACCTGTCATTCTCCATCTGTATTCTAATTTAGATTGAACTAAATCTAATTTAAAAAGAAATCTAATTTAAAATTAAATTAGATTAAATAATTTCCATCCAGTCATTGATCTGGCTATACACCATGTAAAAAAATGCCATTCCCCATAGTATCCAATTTGATATAGAAGACACAAGAGCAGCTGAGTGACATTAGCATATACTGCACTCCATACTGTCTTTCCTCAACATAGTGATCAGAAGGTATTGGGTCATTTAGTTTGTAAACTTATTGTAGAACATCAGATTCTGAAATCTGAGAAGTTTGGAAAGAAATGGAGTCGTGCAAAAAATATTTCATGTATCCTGCTGTGGTTGATGGGAACAGATTCATGAAAACCCTTGGATAAGTGTATTCAAGCCATTAAAAAGTTCATCCTGTAGAACTTTTGCTAGGATTTTCAGTACCGACAAAGGAAGATTTATATCCAGGTTGATAATATGGTGGTCCCCTGATCTTTTCTGAAAATGTCAGACTTGCTTCTCACTCACTGTCTTGTGGAAATCACTGAGTAGTGGGATTATTGCAGTTCGAAGACTTTACTCACGCAGGATCATGAAAATCTGTAACTCCAAAGATCCAGTTGAAACTCATTAACCAAATATTGCATGATTTGCCTGTATTCTTAATATACTGAAGTAATGGCACATAAACAGTTTATCCCCTGGTTTCTGAAATGAAGGCAGCTTTTTTGTCCCATTACTTCTTTTCTCCATGGTTCTACTTAAGATAAAATATTTCTACATGTTGTCTTCAACTGATTTGCTGAAATGATGCTGCAGATTTTTACATAGCCCATGTTCAGTATCTGGAAGAATAACATAGGTGTAAAATTTAATAAGTTTTCATTGTTTAATCTGAGTGAAGTGAGTTATCTTCTGCTTCTTAAATAACTGTAAAAGCTAACCACCCTATCAAACAGTAAAACAAATTTTAAAAAGTTAGATATTTGAAGTTAAAAGCAGTATTTTAAACTATTGCTATATAGAATGTTATTTTTGTTCATGTTATATCTCCGTAATTATTTTTCAGTTATTCCACAAACTCAATAACTATTGAAAGTGTGAAGACTTTTGTGTAAGAAAAGATATGGGATCAATTAGTCTTTATGAAACATGGCTAAACTGCTGAAAAGAATGAAGGTGAAATGTATTAAGAATTATGTATGGAAAAAATAAGCATAATTTGCTTGGTTTTTAATTAAAAAAAAGATTCAGTTTTATTCATACCTAAGAGAAAGTAGGTAATGTACAAAATTATTCGGAAACATTCGAAAAGTTTCCCATTTTATTGAGAAGTGGTCATGTCATATGAATTAGAGTGTTATTAATAAAACTTATGTTTCTTTGTAACACTTCTTTATTTTAACTGCGTTGTAAAGGTGGTACAATGGTGCAAGTTCATGGGCAGATCATGTAGTCAATGGTTCAGCTGAAAATTATGGGTAAGTAAAGAGTGTAGTGTTTCAGATATAGCTAAAATATATTTCTAAGGTTTATAATAAGAGTTCATTTATAATTGTACCAAAAAATTGTACCTAATAAGTATATTTTTCTTGATGTCTTTCTTTCTTGACTCAGAACTAAGGCACATGTATGTGCTACTCTTTTGTCCAAGATCAAGCTGTTTTATTCAGTTATAAATAGAAAAAGAATATTAATTATGCTTGAACTATTTTTAAATCATGTTCTCACTGTTCAGGGGCACTTTAATGAAAAAGGGCTTTTTGATTGATAATACCTGCCTACAGTCACAGTACTGGGGAATGTGTCTTTGAGACCTAATCATTTTTAGTTTTAGAAATTATCTCAGTTCTAACTCTCTAACCTATATTCCTGTGTGATTGATGCATAACCCATGTGAAGCGCTGTGTACCTTACAATTTTCAGTGCTTCCCAACTGCAGCTGGCTCCTGATCAAGGGAGTGCACAGATTTTCCTTGCTATTAGTTCTTTGAATTGATTGCTTCTCCCTCATTTTCTTCTTGCTCTAATAACATTTTTCTTCTTTATTTTTACTTCCTTTGTGAATGAATATTGAATTAATTACTTATTAGTAAGTTAATTACTGGCCATAGTTTAAATTTCATGTTTCTATTTATTCTTTTGTGGTGATACAAATCAATATATATCTCTGGACGAATAGTTATGTACCAAAAACAGATCACTGGAAGACTATTAGACTATATTCAGTTGAATATAAAAAACCATACAATATGATACTATATATTGAAAGGGATTTGTGTATCTGTGTGTATATATATGTACACACAGTATATATAAAAGGGTTTAGTCACAGTTCCCCTGCAGTCCTAAGGCTATTTAAATAAAATTGTGATTTGTATTTGTCCTGTATATGTTGATTAAAACAGGAATTCTGTATAAGGAATTCAGAGACTGAAGGAGAATATAAGTGACTTTGTCAATTTGAAACTAAAGAAAACTGGTAAAAACCAGAATTAATCCTTCAATATTTTGGTGCTAGTTTCTTCTCCAGAGAGGAGAAGTTTGTGATGGTCTTTTGGCTCAACATTAGTGCAGCCACGGAGTTACTTGAGACCATATTTCTTCCCTAGCTTTTTGAATCATAGTGCCACTGTTTGCTGGTTCTTCGTTTTTAAGTGTTTGAAATATATACTTAATTTGTGGTTACTGCAAGGGCCATGCTTATTAGTTCTTCCAGGGAAAGTGCACAAGCATACTGAAAATGGACAGCATTTGAAGTAGGCTGGAAAGTGCTTAGTGTAGACAAAGCTTTTGTATTTTCTTTTGATAGTCACATGAAATAGTTCTAGTTTACTTCATTTGTCTTAGATTTAGTACTGTATAGATGCTACAGTAGGTAAATATCGGGGGAAAAAACCCCAGATTTTTAACTTGAAAAAGAAACTTATTTGTTAGTGCTTTCTGTCCCCATTTAAATTTAGCTCCTAAAAGCTGTGGAAAAAGAAATAAAAGATGAGAACATTTTTCTGAACTAATATGACTTTTAGGTAGACGGTAAGGCATAGAACATATTTAATAGGCTGAAGACTACTGAAATGGATCTGATTCTGTTAAGATCAATGGATTTACAGAATGCCTTTAACAGAAACAGTATGCTATTTTCCACGTTCTTAATTTAAGAGCTTAAAACATAATAAAGTCTTACATAACTGCTTATCTTGCAATGATCGGATTGAAATCCCGGACTCATCAAGTGACAGAACTCTTGTTTTCTTCAGTGAGGTCAGAATTACAGGTCTGTTGCCAAAAGTTAAGAAGACAGATGAACACATATTTGCAGTATTAAGCCCTGTTTATGATAGTTTACTAATTAAATGTCTGTCATAACATCGGTCTTTTAAAACATTACTGAAAAAAGAAGAGGCCCATTAAATACAGTGTGCCATGTTCAAATAAAATTGTATTTAAGATCTGGGGAAAAACCTCACAAAACCCACCAAGAACTAGTACTTTTCAGTGCATTCAGTGCATTTAGTCCTGCACTGTGCAAGGTCATACTTAGGTACATGCTTAATTTTAAGCCTAAAACTAATTCACTTGATTGATCTATAGTCTAAGTGCTCTGCTGAACTGCATTTGAACATTCAAATTCTACTAGGAAATGCTGTTCTCTCCTTGCTTCTCTCTCAAGCTTCTCTATGCATTGTCGTAATACGACTTACTCTCCAGTCATGAAACGCATGGTCATTAAAGCCCTTGAATATTCCTGTCATTGCTCATACATTATCACACAACATTCAATTTGAGTGGCTGAAATATGGTATTCTGAAATAAGAAAAATTTTATAATAATGTTATAGTATAAAGCTGAAACACTTATACTTTGGAATATTTCTGATACTTTTATTAAAATTTTGATTATTATCTGGAGAGAATTGTAGCAATATATTCAGTTATAAAATTGAGCTGAGGCAGAGGATTTCAGCTCTTCTTTGAGAATTTTAAGTTCCTGGTTTTTGAATGCTAATCAGTTTTATCATGATCTTCAGTGAGTCATCTCATGAAGACAGAGATACGTCTTCCTGCAGTGTGATTCTTTAATATGTATCAATTGAGGGTCTATGTTAAAGATGCTGGAAGTTGGAAGTAGTTGGCAAAATATAAGGTACTATAAAATGCAACTGGCTATATAAATGAAAATGTATGTTACAAGTACGAGAAATTATAAGGTAAAACCAAACATTTAAAGTATTATAGCAAAAATAAGCCTCAGTCTCTCAGACTCTTAAATTAATAGTGAAAGAATACCTCTGAACATTTCATATTGTAGGCAAAGAATAAAAATAAGAATAAATGTTAATATGATAAAGTCAGTGCAAGCTAAATAAATTGGTAAGATAAAAGGCAACACATATCTTGCTTGCATTCATTGGTTCACCTCTGTTTAAGGAAATGGTAACAAGGTTCGTTTTTTGAGAAATTGCCTTTAAGTAAAATACCGGAAACTGATTCTTAAACTAGTTGAAGTTAACTAGTTAAGTGAAATTAGTGGTACTGTTATTTGCTCATTGGCTGTGTTGTGCTGTGCTTTCAATGAATTCAATTACAAGTAGTGTTAACTGAAAGCTAAAAAGCCTCTTTCTCAAAAGCATTCACCACTTTTTTTTAATTAATCTTGAGATTTTCTATGAAGAAGAAATTGATTAAAAATTTTTACTATGTTCCCTTCAAATGCATGTTACATTTCTATTCCTCCAAAATACACAAAATTAATTTGGTCTGATTTTACAGATAAAGAGGATATGAAATATTTTGAGCACATCATTTCAGCCTTAATTGTTCCAGGATTGACATTATGTAGTGGTTTTATTGATATTTGATTGTAATAGCTAGCGTAAACCTCTCACTGCATCCATAGAATTAGAAACAACCTTGAAAAAACTGTCTGGTCTAACTCCATATGTAAAACAGGGCTTTGCTATTCCTCAATAATTTAACAACCTTACAATCTATTGATGATGAAACACATTTTTAAAAGTAAATCTCTGTAGATATTGCTATGTGTGCTTTCTTTAAGCATTTTTGTAATTGTACCATGCTATCATGTGTTAGCATGATTACACGTCTAGAACAGAATCACCAAAGTGACTGCAATGCCATGTACAGATACCTAAGCAAGCTGTAAGCAACTGAGTTTCTGTAGCTGTAGCGGTCTGCGCATAGCAATGTGGAGCACAACGTGCCTGGGATCGCGACTGAGCTCTGCTTTGTCTGCTTAGCTGGGGTAGTGAATGGAAAAGTAGTTCGAATACTGCCATGTTATAGTTTAGTCATGTCTGTGACTGTCATGTAGATATACCTGTAGTTGTCACATACACCACAGTGTAACATGAGTGTGTGCATGTATGTGTATAGATATATATAATACATATATAAAGTGTGATAGAAGATTACTGCAGCAAAAACATCTTGCTTTGCTTCCTGTTTTTGTTTATTTTGCAATAGTACCTAAAAGCATTACATTCCTGGCTTTTAAAAACTATAGCAGCACATAATTTTATATTAAGTTTCTTTGTAGCTATGAATTAGTGATTTGGTGAGATATTCGGTCACCAGTTTATGTAGCTTTTTGGCAATATACTGCTCCTTCCCATTTTCTTGTTTTCCATTGCAATACTTATGACTCAAATTTAAGTTTGCTTGGTATTAGAAATCTCAGTTGTTTGTAGACATGCTTATCTGTGTTATGCTAACAGAGGATCTTGTGTCTGTGACTAAACAGCAAAGTTCCTATAGCTAGTAGAAGAGTAACATGTCCAAGGATTGAAATCCAGCAGCCATCCACAGACACTGACAGGTATTACCATTGTATATTAGCTGGAGTTTGAAATTATGATCGTTAGAAAATGTATCACTGTATTTTTCTTGTTCTGTGCTCAGTGTTTCTAGATGAAAAAGGTGCACTAGGAGCTGAATTGTAGTGTACTGTAATCCTACAGCAATTCTATTTTTATTTCTTCAGGTTTTTGTTACAAGAACAACCTCGTACTAAAATTATGATTGGCCTGATTGCATAGCTTGTTTTTTCAGTCTTGCACACAGTAAAAGAATTAACATGGGCTTTCTAATAAACTGCTTTCAGTTATTTTTGGGAAAAAATAATTTTGATTTCTGTTGAAAAATGTCCATCTTTTATAAGGATTTCTCTATACACCAGTTTAGATCAATGAATGTATTCATTTGTTGAAAAGTCTCCTTCATATTTATTAAGAAAAGTAACAAATCTGAAAAATTAAAAATTAGAAATGGTTATTTTCTGCATTGAGAAAAGAGTTAGCTTTTGAAATTTCCAGAATATGAATATAGAACAATGCAGATAAATCAGTAGTTAAAATGTCGTAGCACCTTTGGTTAGATATTGTAGTTACTAGAATTTACAGTGGTACCTAAATAGTATGGGATTTTAATTCTAATTTTTGATGGGTTTGGAATATAAAAATAGATTGTGAATACTTGCAGAGCTTTCTGCCTGGTGGCTTACAGAGAGCTCAAACAGTTTCAGAGTGATAGGTCTGCTTCATTAAGACACTACTGTACTCTTTCATCAGTGTAGGGAAGAGTTACACTCACAAGTCTTTTAGACTTTGACAGGGGAACAGGCCACCCACTATGCATGTTTTCCTTATCAAAGGCAGAAGGATGCTATGATGGGCAATACTAAATGGAGGAGGTGACTGACATTTCATTAACTGCATTTTTCATAATGAAAAGTCTGTTAGCAAAGATAAACAGCTCTAGCATACATTAAAATATTATAGCGATATTGAATACTTTAACTTAGACTATTAGATTTCCCTCTTTAAAAATCAGTAATTCATATGATATGAATTATAATGAGAAAAGAGGAAACTTTCATGTAGATAACATGGGAGCATAAACCCTCACAAATGTTATCTGAAAAGTTAGGAATTTCTGTTTTTAATTCACTGAGGTGTTTGAAAAATTCTCCCTCCGTGCTTATGGCTGGATTGTGATATTAATGCATAGTTGTATACTGTGGTAGGTGAGGAGATTCACTGTCCAAGCAGGTTATTGGAGTGGTATTTTTCTGTAAAAATGACAGTTCATTCCTGAAGACCTGGACCATACAGCACATGTGTTTACTGTTAAAAGGACAAAAAATATATGAGGACAAGGAATATGACTGCTTCACTCCGGACAGTAAAGCTGTCTGTTGAATTGTTCTTTATATGTGTATTATCTAAAACCAGCCAGTGAAGCTTTCAAGTGGAAGACTGTCAGTATGCTTATATAGCCTTCCATTTGCTGCTGTGAGTACTGAGAGGTTTGCAGCATGTAGCCTGTAACTTGAGTGTAACAACTCAGTTTCATGCCAGGATTCACCTTAGTCTTCAAATCCTTTGGTC
The DNA here is from genome assembly GCA_002844005.1 of Limosa lapponica baueri. Lineage (NCBI taxonomy): Eukaryota > Metazoa > Chordata > Aves > Charadriiformes > Scolopacidae > Limosa > Limosa lapponica. Next base: position 194,907 of record KZ505954.1, on the reverse strand, counting down.
TACAAAACAACAGTGGTGCCAAAGCGTCACCTAAAAGCAAAAGGTTCACTGCCAAAATCCATGTTCTCCTTCAGTTCAGGGAAGTCATGGTTGTTTTTCTACCAGAAGTAAATACCAGTTGCAGACTGTGGCAAACGGAATATTTATATTAACTATTGAATATGAATTTTCTGAGGCCTTTATCTATTAGCATAGTGGTTAACTATAGTGGCTCCATGATGCTCTGCAGAATTCAAAACCTGCCCGCTAAGCCATTTGTATTGTTCCTAATGGTAAAATTCCCTTTCTGCCTTCTAATACAGGCAACGGGTCAGATCCCTAACATCCTAAAAAATTATTCTTACACAACATCTAAAGAGAATGAGGCCTTAGGAGTAACAAGTGAAAGAGGCTTAACTTTTCATGAAGTGTGCATGAGAATCATGTGGTTGCTACTCACCTGTTTCTCTGTATGTCCTGCTTGCTGTTGGAAAGAGAGAGAAATAGAAAACGGGACGATACCTCTCACCATACTGTCCAGCCCCTGCTGCGGTGTGCTCCAGCAGCCCCCCACTCACTGGCAGGAGAAGGGTTGTTCTAGCTGTCTGTGTGTGACAGACCCAAAGAAGAAAGTCTCTGTGGGCTCACTAATTTTCTTAAACATGTGGGTACACAAAGTAGGGGTCGGTTGTCTGGACTATGATTGTATTCTCCTTTGTAATTTTGGTGAATTTAGGAATTTTTTTTTTTTTTTTTGAATTTATTCCCATAGTTTAAGATTTTGTTTCCATGGTCATATTTTTAACCACCATGTAGATGGCTGACACCTTTCTCACCTTCCATAGCACTGAAACCTTTCTTGAACAGTTACCTAAAGTAAGCAACATTCATATCAAAGCTAAGGTTGTGTTTCTTTGTCTATCCACGATGTAAAAGAAGCGAGACAGTGGATGTTTTTGCTGATGAAGCTTCCCATTCAGAAACAGAACTGATAGAAGAAGTGAGGTAATTTTATTGTGGTTTTGTTCCAGGCTCATTGTACTTTGCCTTCAGTCGTTAGTGCCTTAGCTTATAATTGCCTTTATGTGTCTCACTGTGGTGTGTTTGCTTGTTAGGAGCTTATAGATGTAGGTTCATGGTGAATGGTATTATTCTGAACCTGTCTGTGGCAATTACCTTCCTATGCTCTTTGGGTCCAAGAATTACCTCATGGAAGTCTTGAAAAGACATTAATTTTAATGAATCTTTCATCAACCCATTCAGCAAAGTTGGCCACCCTGGAGAAAACTGTACTGTGTCTCAATATGGTCTTTTAGAAATACAATGCTGTTAGTAACATAAGACTCTTCATAATGAGGCTGTGGTATGTCTCTCTTTTTTGATACTAATTAAAATTCAGCTTCTTGTTACACTTAATCACCATCCAATCACTCTTTGTATTAACTGACTTCATTGTAAAATACATGACTTCGCTCAAGGAAAAGTCCTGAAGGGTACATGTTCCCCATTTGTATTCTATAGCTGTTGAGTTAGTCAAGGAGAGCTGGGAGGAGTGTGAATTAAGTAGCTCTGTCAGGGTATGGGTTTTACTTTTAAAATTAACTTGATTTTATGTATTGTAGGATGTTACTAGCAAATATTACTCCTTGCAAACAGACCAATTCCATTGTGAAAAAAGGTTGGGCTTGATTAATTTCTGAAGTAATGGCATAATTAGTTGCATAAGATAGTAGAAGACCAGACTGCTTGATCAAGAAATTATCTTTTACTTAATCTACTTTCTCCCCATTAAATCTCTAATGGCAACATATTCCATTGCTGTTTTGGCACAGTTCTTCAGGCTGAGGGTTAGAAGATTACTATTTTTTTTTATTACAAATCAAACATTGTCTAGTTGGTGGAACCTCTGCAAGTACTAATGGTGTTACAGATTTTCATCTGACTGGAGTCCGAGCACCATGTATGAATCCATCACTATAGCTTAGCCTATATTTGGACAGACATCCTGAGTCTAATAATAGTTAACAGTGCAACATGGTAATTAAAACAGCTGCAATGTGGACTTTCCGACCATCAAGAGTACTACCTCTAAAGATAAAGCAGTCTGTAAAAAACTAGTCATGAGTAAAAATGCTCAATTAAACTGCATAATTAAGTGAGTCCTTAGCATTAGTGAGACTTAATATTATGTCAGTTTTCTTTTGCTCCAAGGTTGATATATAAATTAACAAAATAGCAATATTTTTACTCATAAATTGTCAGGAAACAGACTATTGCATGGATAGTCATTATTGAGACATTGGAAACATTTCAGCCCATTTGTCAAGAGTATGGAGCAAGCCAAATCATACATGTATAAAAAACCTGTATGTTATCAAGAACCAAACTCAGAAAACTTACCCCCCCCAAAAATGTACGTAACAAAATGCTTTGCTCCAAACCAGTATCATGCAGCATATTTTATAATTAATAGAAAAGTCAAAGGTCAACTGAGCTGCTTTTTGACTAACATTACAGGAATTGTGAAGCAGCAGATAGACAGCCATATCAAAGATCCAGATCAACAGAGCAACGTCCTATGCTAGAGCGGACCAACTCCCGCTCCCGATCCACAGAGCGTCCTGACTCAAACATCATCAGGTCGATGCCTTCATTAATGACTGGAAGATCTGCCCCTCCTTCACCTGCCTTACCGAGGTGAAACAGACAAATCAATCAGACTAATCCCCTTCTGCCCCACCAGCTCACCATTTTATTTTCCCAGTAGCTAATTGGTATCGCCTCATCCTTAGCTGATCACTCGTAGCAATAGATACTAACCCTTTCAGTGCCAACACACTATTTATATTCTACTCTGGATATAATGGTGTGGCTGCCATTGCAAATTGTTTGCTAACAGTATTTAACTACATTTGTTTGTGATTTCTCATTTATCAGGAATCCTGGATGGTTTCCCACATAAAGCACCTCATAATTATCATATTTTTCTCTTACAGAATGAGAAATTGTTTGTGTTCATCAGACATCGCTTATGGAACAATCATCATAACATCAAATGAAACTATTTTTTAAAAAAAAAAAGTTTCTTTTAATGGACTGTACTAACTTTGTCTATCAATTACCATTTTAACCACCATTTTCTCTGACTACATTTTACTGTGCCATAGTCTGTATTGTTCCTGTTTGAGTGCTATACTTTACTGATTGACATTTTAAAGATGTCTATACATTACTTTTAGCTTAAATAAACAAAATAAAATAAAAAGATGAGTACATTTTGGTCTAGTTGATGTTCAGTAAAGCCTCTCCTTATTTTAGAACTGCAGAATACCTTTTTTTGTTGTCATGAAAGTTAGTTTTTAACATCAAATCCCCAGTGAGAGAGTCAAATACCAGCATCTTTTCTCAGTTTATTACTTTGTTTAGACAAATCCCTGTAATGTCATTGCCACTCAATGGTAATTCAACCAAATACAAGCTGAGTAAAGATCATTGAATTCAACCTGTGGATAAATTTATGTGTATGTGGGTATTATATCTATATGCACATGAATATACACACAATACATTTTCTGTCTTGACTGTGCAAACAAGCATCTTACGGATGTTCAGCCTTAGTTTGGCTTTCTTTTCTTCTTTTTCACAGAGAGATTTCTCTTTTTAATCAGGTCTTTTTCTGAAAAGAGATAATAGTTTCACGACAGGACTGCAAGGGTCCCAAGTGATCTAAAGCCTACTTAGTCATGTTATCAGTTCTTGATGGTATTTAGGATGAATTTGTCATTTAATGGCTATGGTTTGTTTTGATATGTGTCTCATAGGTCACATCCTCGAACTGGGTCTGTTCAGACAAGTCCATCAAGTACTCCAGTAGTAGGGCGAAGGGGCAGGCAGTTGCCGCAGCTGCCACCAAAGGGGACGTTGGAGAGAAGTAAGTGTATGGTTTTCTCCTTAATGATGTTGCAAAATTGCTCATGAAGGTCAATTTTATTTATTATTTTTCTTCTGGCACTACGGTTGAAATCTCTTGAGGTTTTTTGTACAGAATTAGGATCTGATAGTAGTATTGTATTTTGTACTGTATTTTCTTGTATTAACTTTTAATATCTACAATACTCTTGACTGAAATGGATTATCAGCAGTACAATAATCATCAACAGTGCAATACGCACGAACCAAGATGGACTAACTATTAGCATGATCCTGTTCCTTTTGAACTCAATAGGTGTTTTGTCATTGACTTCAACAGGCACAGGAAACGATCTTTTGTACGTTGTTTAGTGATAAAACTCTGGCTCTTTTGGGAGTTAGGAGAATAGCTGATCACTTGTGGCTTCACATGGAGTGTGTTACACATTGCTAATATAAAACCTCTGCATCTTGTAACAGGGAAGGGAAGAAGAGAGGTAATAATGTTTAAAATAGGAAAGGTCAGCAGGATATTTCGTGATTCATGTTTTACTGGTACTGTAATTGTGCTTTTCCTTTATGTCTTATAAAAGCACTAGTCAATGGAGACATTTTCCAAAATGTTTAGAAACAGAGGTATATAAACACATTTTTGATAGCAAATACATTTTCACCCTTCTACTTCTGATAACTAGATATGCTGTGCAAAATCAGTCTAAATGGCCATATACACTCCTTTTTTTTAATCCTTCTTAACATGTATATTGTATCTTTTATAAAACTTCTGTTGTTTTTAACCCCTGTGCTTTGGTTCCCTTTTTTTGTTTGTTTGTTTTGTGTTTGTTACTTTCCCTAGACAATGGAGACAAGGAGATAGAATCTTATGAAGGTCTGTACATAAAGGAGGGTTTGTTTTTCACCTGAAAGCCTTTTTGAGAGGCTATATAGGGAAAAATAAACCCAACTGCAATTGATGTTACTTGATTGCACAGACACAGTCAGAATTATTGTCATAATTATTTAGTCTTTTTTATATTTAGACCTGCAGCTCATAAATTATACAGGGTTCTACATGAAAAAAAGACAGTATAAATGATACTATCTAAATACGATCATAATTAGAAAAGTACCTAGACATATACCCGTTTTTAAATACCAAGGGTTTACACCGCAGCTAATAAAAGTATCTCAGTTAACCTACATAGACATGTACCTTTTCAGGATTAACACTTCAGGCACATGTTTAAGTTTAAGCATTTGAGGCTATTTGACATGTTTAATGTTAACCATGCATTTAATCAGAACAATGTTTTTATTTCAAATACGTTGTAATGTTATACAAGTACTAGGTATTATTAAGTAATTTTCAAATAATAAAGGAGCAAAAATTAATTGAATGAAGATAGTCTTTTATTTATTATTATATATAAATATTATTTATATTTAGTTATAATTATTTTGCTTAAAATTAAATCCCCTTATATTTTATAACATTAAAGCCTTTTAATTTCCTTAATAGCAAGCCACAAGATATCAATTGCAGTCCTTGGTTATACCACTGAGGGTCTGTATGTAGTATTACTGTATCTGTCTCATCAGACTTTTTAATTTAGTATTTACGGTGTTTACAGTGTTTATTTCCATTTTGGAAGCAAAACTTCATGATATGAGAACTCTGTTTTCTCAGATCATCACCCTAGTGTATTCATTTCTTTGTCGTCTTATGTGTTGTGAAATGCTTATATCAAATAGCGTCTAGATATGCCAGGGAATAATCACACCTGATCACATGACATTTGCTGTCATTGCTATATATGCTTTCATGTTTTATCACTCTTCCCTGCTTTTTGCTTAGTATATCTATTTAGACTGTGAGCTCTTTAGGGCATCAGTTGTGAAGCACTGCATATTTTTACTGTGTTTGATTAGAGAGGGTAGCAGTCTTATTTACTCATAGGTTCTACAGAGAGAAATATGATAAATACAATAAAATAATTATTTTTTATAGGAGTGCTAGAATTGTTTGCTCTGGTAAGTACTGCTGGGACTCGAGGAACTCAATTTGTTTTTACTTGAAGACTGAGTAATATTTTCCTGTACCTCCATCTAAAATAGTCATTTGGAAAATCTGCGTTATGGAAAATTGTCAAATCCACAGATACTAGAGTTTTAATATACAATCAAAGCATCATCAGTAAGTCAAGATAGAGTATCTAGACACATTTCATGTTGAATTTTACATGTATAAAGGTGGTAAACACTGTAGTTAAAAACATAATCCATAGATACAGCTTTCACGTGGCATTGTGTATAATTTTGTATCAGAATTAAGAGCTCATATTCTAATAAGAATATAGTTCTACTTTGAGGCTTTTTCTATCCTTCTTTAGGATTTTCTAATCCTTTTCTTTAAAGGGAATAATCATGTTCTTTAAAAGGAATAACGCTTTACAAGAACATCAGATTACCTAACTTCTGTCAGTGACAGAACCTAATTATGATTAATAGCAGTTTTTTACTGTGGAGAATTGAATTTTACAAAAAGTTATTTTAAGCAAATGAAGTACCAGTGATAAAAACTGAAATTCAGTAGAATTGAAAATGCTGACCATAATAGCAGGTGATATTTTATTATTTAACAAATAGAGCAGCAAGTAAACCTGAACGCTTTAGTGACATTTGAGTATATTTTTATGTGTTCTTATATGCCCTGGTGATAAACAAAACAGTTGGCTGTTGGTGCTAATCAAAACAGTTGCCTGTTGTTGGGAAGGCTATATGGCCATACCAGAAAATCTCATTGTCACAGGCTAGTCCTTTCTGTTCTTATAGAAGCATATACTTGCCTTAAATGAGAAAGAAGATTTTATATTAGAATCAAATCATAGAATGGTTTGGCTTGGAAGGGACCTTAAAGATCATCTAGTTCATGTTGAGCTTCTCATCCGCGAGCACTCCCAAGTCCTTCTCCTCAAGGCTGCTCTCAATTCATTCTCTGCCCAACCTGTATTTGTGCCTGGGATTGCCAGGACCCAGGTGCAGGACCTTGCACTTGGCTTGGTTGAACTTCATGAGGTTCACACGAGCCCACTCCTCAGCCTCTCCAGGTACCTCTGGATGACAGCTCTTCCCTCCAGTGTGTCGACTGCACCACAGTTTGGTGTTGTCGGCAAACTTGCTGAGGGTGCACTCTATCCTACTGTCCATGTCTCCAAAAAACATGTGGAACAGCACTGGTCCCAGGACTGACCCCTGAGGAATGCCACTCGCCATTGGCTTCCACTTGGACGCTGAGCCATTGACCGCAACCCTTTGAGTGTGGCCATGTAGCCAGTTCCTGATCCACCGAACAGTCCACCCGTCAAATCCATGTCTCTCCAGTTTAGAGACATGGATGTCGTGAGGGACAATGTCAAACACTTTGCATAAGTCCAGGTAGATGACGTTTGTTGCTCTCCCCTTTTCTACCAATGCTGTAGTGCATTCATAGAATGCCACCAAATTTGTCAGGCACGACTTGCTCTTTGTGAAGACAAAAAGGAATTGGAAGTCATCTCTAAAATGGATGCCATTACCTTATCTAGCCAGAACATACCGTAAGCATCTAGGCAGTTTGGATTTTGCTTTAGACTTTCTTAGTTTAGTATATTTTCATGTTAAAAGGCTGGAAAATAGTTCTAAAAGAAGTCTGTGACCACTTAAGGTTTTACCGGATTTTCACTACTGAAATGCAAGGAGAATTTTTTTTTAGCTGAACTTTTGCTTGTATATTTTTAAATTATGTTAGGATACAGATACCTTGTTTTTAATGAAAATGAGTAGAAAAAAATAGTATTAAATTGAGCTTGGTTTTAGCAATGAAATGGTTTTGTACTTTTATATGTTCTACAGAAAATAAGTGAATACTGGAATATTTATAGTTTTAAAGGTTTAATGATTTTTTTTTCATTTATATGTGGATACAGTGCATTTCTTTGTTCTTATTCACCTTGGTAGAAGGATGAACTCAGTGACTGCTTGCTGCTAATTAAAATGGAACACCATAAAGTGCTCTTGAAAGTACTCCGTATTAGCCCTTTCAATTTGTTGTTGATTACTAATCAGAGAGATATCATTTTTTCCTAATATAGATTTTTCCTATTCCTCTTAAAAATAAACACAGCCCTTTCTTTCTTCATCCCTACAAAAAAAAAACCCCAATCATCCACCCAACCAAAAAAACCTAGAAAATTATGTCAGGAAAAACAAACGTAATAAAACCTTTAAGTATAAAAATGAAGTACTCAGAAATGTAGGAAGTAATAGAGCTCAGTGAGGATTTCCCTTCTATTTATGCTATTTTGTACAAACTTTAATTACATGATCTCATAATAATCTTGTGTCTTGGGAAAGTTATTTCAGAGTCTGCAAAAGCTGACATAAATGCTGATTAACTGTCTCCTCAACTTCTGGTATGGGTGATCTTATTCCAGAACAAAATTATCTACAAATGGAATTAACAGGACTAGTTGATTAGATTTAATCAGGGATAACTATCAGCCATAACTCCAGTTTTTTACCTGTCAGATACAATTTCAAATCTTTAAAAAGGAAATGTCTATAGTGTCAATTGTACTGTTGTTGCAACTCAGGCAGTGTGGAGTGCAAGTTACTGAGACAGTCTCATGGTTAGGAACACAGATGCTATTGACAGATAGAAAGACATGCTGTTTAGTTTAAGGGATTTTGTCTCTTTTGGAACAAAATTTCTTTCTTAAATGATACATAATTTTGCAAAATGAGAAGAAATTTTACTGTATGTTTTCCAGTGCCCTGTCATAGCTTGATGGGAGACAAAGACTATTATAATGCAATTGCAGAGAACCTGTATTCATACTGGTCATAATTGTATCACACTCTATCAGCTGTGATTTCACAGGTTCTTAAAAATACATGGCATACAGGTGGTTTGTTTTGCAAAAGCTGATTGATCACATGCATATAATATAGGATAGGAACTTGGACTACCTTCAGCTTAGCTGGGAACTTGATGACTTAGTCAAATACAACAGCGTATATGGATATTTCTGTGGTACTGACTGACTGACGTTAGTCACCTTTGCGCTTGCAAGGGACAGCTTGCGTTATATGCACTTGACAGGAAAGCAAAGAGAATAGCTTAGTTAACATCATTAGCAAGGCTGCCTTAGGGTAATGCATGAATCTACCTTGGGTTTTTTGTTTCAGTTAGGAATGTGCAAGAATATACCTCTGGGTTTTACTTGTGGATGCTTAGTTTACTCTCCTGAGAGGTGGCAGAATCCTCAGCCATTGAAGAATATTAAAATATTGTATTTGCATTAGTACAATTTCCATAGAAAAACTTGAAGAAATGTTACCTATAACACAGGGCTTAGGGTGCTTAACTGAAAGGTTCCAACCTGTCAAGGGAAGTAATCATGGAATTGTCAGAGTTGGAAGGGACCTTTAGAGATCATCTAGTCCATCTCCCCTGCTAAAGCAGGATTGCCTAGAGCACGTTACTCAGGACTGCATCAAGGCGGGTTCATAATTTGTAGTAATAATAGTTCATAATTTTGTCTCAGATTGGCAAAAGGAGGAATTAAACATGTCTTTCTATATGCCAGTTGAAGGTCTTACCATCTAGGTCTGAAGGGCATAACGAAAAATGAGTAAGAAGTCATAAGACTGTGCTTATAACAGTTGTTTATTCATGTTTCAGGGTACCACCATGCCAAAAACATTTTAGTTCAATTCTGCTAGAATCAATTTTTTAAAGTCTTTGGTACACCTCCTATACATGATTCTATGAGAGAAGCTTAACTGTATAGATAGTGTCCCTGCTGAATATTTTAATTGGAATTTTCAATGTCATGATTTTTTTGCAGAACTATAGAGCAGAAATATATGTGGAGATTAGCTTCCATTGCATTGGTTTTGATTATAACCTAAATCTCTTTCCCTATTAACAGTAACCTGCTAGAAAAAGTAGTTTTAAAATTATTATTACATGCTAGCTAAACCTCATGTCAAATAATTCAATGAGATATTTAGTTGCACATAAACCTATACAAGTAATGAGAGAACTGGAAAAAAAATCTGGAAACAGAACACAGAAAATCAATAAGTAATCAAAATCTGAACCTTGAAAAACTGCATTATATTGCATCACATGAAAACAGTGTTTAATGGATAACTGACATTTAAATTAAAGCAGGCATAGGGTACACCAGTTATTCAGCTCAACACTCTTCTGTATCATTATTGTTGTTACCCTGGTATTAGATGAGGATTGCCACAAAAGAAAGTTACGATTCTTTATTAATAACATCAAGGAAATATATTTGTGTTGCTCATCAGTAACTGTATTTTCACCATTATTTCCAACTATTTCAGTGTTCTCTCATATTTTGGATATGCTCTAGGCAGCTATAGTTACTGATGGAAAGGTGTCTTTCTTTCTGAATTTTAACTACTCTGAAATCCAGGTAAAAAGCATATTATCTGGCAAATTGAGGATTTTTTTTCCAAGCTGGAAAAACATTTGCATTGTTTCTTCTGCACTTCTGTACTGGGTATGCCCACTTGCTTACAATTTATACACAATTTTAAATATGCTCTTTGAGAACAGAGGCTTCAACTTTTATTTCTAGAAAAACTAAAGCAAAACCAAGCAGAAGATGCTTTTAAACCAATTATATACCAATATATGTCTGCTTTCTCTGCTTTGGTACGTATTGTCTGCTTTCCAGTGGTTCAATAATTTAATAAGAAATTGGCAACAAGGGATATTAAGGGCTGCATATGACCATCGTTACTTGCAGAAAGATCTTATTGGAGTAAACCAAAGATATTAATGAAGAATAACACAAGAATTTGTTTAATGTTTGATTCACTCAAAAAATAATTTATGCCACAGACTGAGGGTTTGTATGTTATTGTGAATGTCTTTTGTGTGATGTTTATCTTGTATTTGAACAGCTTGTAACAAAGCATGCATGTTTTTGTCTTGCTTTTTCCCCCCTGTCATACCTTGCTTACACAAACGCAGCAGGAGATGAAGAAAACAAGCGTATTGGAGTTCAGGAATCAGAGGTCGAGGCAGGTCTGTCTGACCACAAGTGCCTATCTCCTTTAGAAACATTTTCCCCTGAGCATGTAGGGAGGCTTTTCCAGACAGCTTGTAAATATATTAAAAGTCAAAATCCAGACAATAATTACTACATTTTATGTAAGAACAGCACAGACAAGTTCAATAAAGCATAGTTTATTTACCAGTTTGTGAATGCTTAAAAAAGTTCAACCTGCAAAAGTAAATTTCTAACTTTTTTTAATCCCTATTTGTGAAAGTACTCTGTCACTGTGATCAAGTTACAGTTTTAGCAGATCTGAGTGGACACTTTTTAGATATGGTACTCTCTGCTTTGCAGTGATACTTTTTACAAGCAGGGAAGTAAACATTAGTGTATCATGACACTTCTTCCCTAGTTTGCATAGGTGACTGATGATGCTGAACAAAAATAGTAGGAAACTGCGTTACGTTGAAATACTTTGAATATTTTGTATCGTGTCCCTCATCCTGCTTAGAAGACAGTTCAGCTGGTAGAAAAAGGAAGTTAGTGTAATGAGCACTGATAGATGATGATAAAATCAAACAAATGCAAGTATTTTTTCAACTCAAATACCATGCGATTAAAATCTATAACTTTACCTTCTAATTTCAGAAAACACACACTGTACAGGTTCAAAGACATGCAGAGATCAAAAGATTTTTTTCAACCATCATTTTTCTGCTCTTAACTTTCTTTCTCAAAGGAAGAATCATAAAAGCATAAATGTGCATTTACATGCGCTGTTAATAGGTTACGTTCTGTTAGCTCTTCAGGTTAAATCTTTTCTCAAAAACAATTTGTTATCCCTATTAATAATTGACAATACATCAAATGTGGTGGATGTGGAAGAGCAGCACAGATAAGCTTTTCTGGTTATAAATATTTGGGGCTAGACCAATGCTAAACTTAATTGCCTAAAAGTAGGCAGCGTGGTACATACCTCATGGCTCATGGAATGAAGCCTGGAGAAGGATAATGCAATGAGGGTGTCACTGCAGTTATGTGGAGAGAAGTAGGTGCTCCAGAAGGGTGGCTCAAAAAAATGGCAAGCTGAGCAAGAAATACATCTAGTACTAGCTGGTAGTAACAATTTCTAGCTAAGCATAAGCATGCCTAAAATGCCATCCCTGCTTAAAAATGTAAGTGCCTGAATCACAGTTTTTTTCGAATCCCATGCCCTGGACCCTACTGCCATTGTCATCTCAGAGAATATATAGATCATTATTTTATTCTTAAAATAAAGTGAGGAATACGGCTCATTACTTGTGCAGAAGTCTGGATGCTAGAGTAATTTCAAGACTTGGCAGATGGAAAGCAGGTTTATTATTCTTTTTTAATTGTAATTTTCACTTAAGCATCCAAAGTGTCCTTAAAGATCTTTGCATTTTTCCTTATAATGCACCTTATATTTTTCTTGCTTTTGTTGCAGTTCTGTCTCTGTGTGTGTACTGTTCACTGGTGTGTGTATTGTGTACTGTTCACTCTGTGTGTTTAGTAATAACTCCAGCATAGTGCATGGAACTGTGCTAACCTAGTTTGCAAAATATTTGGCTGTGCTATAATTGTGTTGTTTGCTGTAGTAGCTGTTCCAATTGTTAATCACCATTGTCTGTTTTTAATGTTATAAAGATTATGAGGAAAAACATCAAACCCCACCTGTTAATGGGCGAAAAGGCAAGTTGATGATGATATTGCTAGTGAAGTGTGGGTGTTTGAGAAATACTTACTTTTTGCTGCATGTGTGTGTTCCTTAGTTCTACTAGTTCAAAATTAGTAAGTTCATGTATGTTCAGTTTTAATGTGTTGTTTTACTTCTTGCAGTTAAAATAATTATTTTCAACTATGGTTTTTAAATCTTTCTTGGAATCAAAAGCTCTATATTATTTTTTACAGCTAACTGTATCATTGAAGGTGTAGTTTTCACCACCTAGCTGTATGATCATGTTGCCTGTTTAGAACTGGTGGGATTTTTTTTTTTACTTTTGTTCATTTAGGCTCAGTCTGCCTTGCTCTAAGAGAACAAGTACACTTAGCAGACATCTTTTGTGTTGTCTTCCACTTTTTACCAGGTCTATATAAATGTACGTCACTTGGCTATGTATCTTACAAGTTTGGCACATTTTTGCTAGTCACAGGAGAGCTGGATGATTTTAATTAGCATATACTGGGAGAGAAAGGCTTATGTTATTAGGAATCATCTCTATTGTCTAGTTCTTATTATGTTCGATATTCTCCTCTTTTTCAAATGCTGTAGAAATAAGCTTAATTCAAAGCACTGAAATGTTAACACGGAGATTTAGATTTATTATCTAAAAATAGAACAGGAGTGTTGCAATGAACAACCACAGCTTACTTTGAAGTTACATCCGAGTTCATGCTTCTAAATTGCTTTGATAATTTTGAATAAATCTGTTATTATTTTTCCGTGTTCTTTTAAAGCCATATTACGTTTAGACTTTGTCTCATCAATATCTTTTGCCGGTGAATGACATATCATATAGGTAGTGTCTTGGCTTTATTAAAATTTGGATATTCACTCTTACACTTCCCTCACTCCCAGGAGCACACACGGGGGTTAGCCCCAGTTACACTGTTATGGGCTATTCCTAGCTTTCTCTTCCCTAGAGTAACTTAGCAGAGGGAATACAGGTATCAGGAGAGTAGGGATTCAGTTTTGCCTATGCTAATTCATTGCATTACAGGGAAAACCACACCGTTTGTAATACACCACTTATTATCTGGTGTAGAGGGACTGAATGAAGTGCATTTGCAGAGAGGGGGCTGTGCTGGCAGCCCAGCAGAGCAATGCACAGGGTCACCTCCCTGACTCTAGCGGCTGTGCCAGCACAGTCCCGAGTGAATTCAAATGCCAAAAGTCTGCTGCTCTAGCTGTAATGCATGCTAATTACCAGATAACTCAGTGCTTTATAATTTTAAGATCCAAATTCCAATCCTGGTAAAGTTGGAGGCTTTTGCCACTGACTTCACGAGGTTAATAAAACAATAATCAGTGATTAAGTCAGGCTAAAGCTGTTCTTGTTCTCAGTTTATCTTCCACTCTTCCAACAAAACCAATATTTTTTATACTTAATTATAGAGCCTGAAAGATGTACTTTGCACAAGAAACTAAATGCTACTAACCTGTATTTAAAATACTTTGTTTTAATATATTTATTAATTTCTCTAGAGTGTTCATTTTGTGTTTTAGAAGGTTCTTTTGCAGAGTTCTTTTACTCCAAAAGAATGGTCATTTTCGAATATTTATTACCAAAAACATTATCCCTTTCATTTTTTCTTCAGGTCTTTTCTCTTTAATGTATTTTATATGACACCTTTTGATCATTTGGGGTTTGTGAGAAAAAGCTCCTGGTAATTCTGTCCTTTACTGTCTTAATTTAGGGTGCATAAGAGATGATATAGTTACTGAAGCAGAATTTTAAGCTTTTCAGGTTATCAGTACCCTCGCTCATTAGAATTTTTTACATAATTACACAACAGCTTTGTCTATATTACGGGAATCAGGAATGGTTTCCAGTTCTCATCTCCCAGGCTGAGAAGTGTCTGGAGCCTATTTGTACCTTGAGCCTGTACAAAGACAAGACGCCAGTCCCCAAGTCCTCCCCTTGCTCTTTCTGTGCACTCTGGTTTCTGCCTGAATGGGAGCCTCACCGCTCCCTGGGCAGTCTGGATGCCTAGAATTGAAAGTATGCCATATTCCAGACTTGCTGCAGAGTTCAGAGACAATCTAAAGAGTTTAAGTGGCTGAAGTGCAAACTAGGCAGGATAAAGGGCCCCCAGTCAAAGAAGTGATGACAGATGAACGTGCTTAACTGACTTGCAGAAATAGTGTATACATATACTTTTTTTGAAAAACAAGCATGGGGCTGTCATTCCAGAGGGAACTCATCCTGCTGGCTGACCTGAGCATCTTCTGTCTTAAGACCATTTGGGATTCCTGGAAATGGGGCCTACATTTTGCCTGAATTACTAAACATGGCTGCCATGAGTCTCTTGTGTGTTCTCTATTGCCCTGCCCACTGACTCTAGACTTTGCTAAGAAATGATGACAGCTTCTGAAGTTTTGCATGAAAAATTACTCTGAAAATGTGTTTTATGTGTACTGTGACACTACTTAACATATCTATATGTGTTATGAATACCCGGAGTGATACTACATTGTAATTAAATTCTAGTCAAGCAAAGTAAGGTTTAAGTAAGATAGAGACCTGTTGAGACTGTGGTAGTTGTAGGCAGGCACTTAACTGCAAACTGCATTCTAGGAAAATGGTGAAATAAAAAAACCCAAGAACACAACACCACAAAACAGTAGAATTAAAGTACCCGTGAGATGCAAATTCTCCGGATTAAAGAACCTATATTCTGCTGAAATTCCTTATGATATAGGTGACTATTTAACAAATTTAGCTCTAAAACTACCAGGGAAATACGGCAGATGAGAAAGAGTCCAACTACTAAGTTGTCCATAAATAGCTTCAAATTTGACTTATTTATACAAAATTTGAGGTGGCATCTTTCAAAACTACACCACACTATAAAGTAGCATTGCTAAGGCTGGTACGTGAAAACGTGATGTCATTTTGTCTGTTAGTCAAACATAGTTTGTCTGGTTGCTAATCCAACATTTTATAAGTAATGCTGAGAAATAGCACAGGTTTTTTGCTGTGGACATCAATTGCATGTAAAGATGCATGTAAAATGTGCTTGTAAATTTGAACAATAAGAAAACTTACATGTTATTAATTAGTAGTAGTTGATATTCTGAAGAACCTAGAGCTTTCTGAAGAAACAAATCTATATTTTTTGTCTTTCTCTAAGCCATTTATT
The DNA here is from genome assembly GCA_002844005.1 of Limosa lapponica baueri. Lineage (NCBI taxonomy): Eukaryota > Metazoa > Chordata > Aves > Charadriiformes > Scolopacidae > Limosa > Limosa lapponica. Next base: position 179,062 of record KZ505954.1, on the reverse strand, counting down.
ACATTTTCTTTATTAGTTTGTATTAGTGCTTAAAAGACTGGCTTATTTTCAGAACCATTTTTTGACCTGAATAATTTTTTAGCATTTTAGAATTGTGCCATAAACTTCAGTCTTAACTGCTCTTAAAAAGAGAAAACCTGTGGTTGCTTTCAGAGCTTTTTTCTGTGTATGTGTGTGTGAGAGAGAGATGTATGGTCATATAATAATAAATTACCTTTCTGCATAGAAAATAATTGAAGGCTTGCTATAAGATTGCACCTTTTTTAGTAAAGAAAAAAAAATAAACAAAAAACCCTCCACCTTATGCCAAGCTAAACCTTACATCCTGCATTCTGCAGAGTGGATTTGTAGGCTGTTCACATTTCCTTGCATGCACAGAGCAGTCACTGACGCCCAGGGAATGGGAATGCAAAACTGAGCAGAGACTGTGGGAGGGAGGTACAGAACGGAAGCTTGCATTTTGCTCCGCATTTATGTTGGCCATTGCTTGTAATTTGCCTTAATTCATTAATCATTAGACTCTGGAGCTATTTTGACTTTATGTTTACCTTTCATAGCATTATGAGGATAGCCATACCGTGTCTGACTGAAAATCTGTCTAGCCCAATGTCTGGTCCTCAGCAGACCAGGTATGGATGCTGGGGAATGGAATATGAGCAGAAGTGTGTAGTAGTGCTCATCCAGGATACCGGGTCCCCAGTCTCCTATGACTTACGCCTCTAGAACCTGCAGAAACATCAATGATATCTTTATATGGTGTCTTTGTCTTCCTTGTAAGGTCTCTGCACCCTTTCTCCTGCCTTAAATCAGTCCTGCCAACATAAACCTGCAGTGCTTGTCTAAACAGGTGACTCTTCTTCTGAGATAATCAAAATCCGCCTATTCATAATAGGCCAGCGGGCCAGCTGTATTGCATTTGTTTCTAGCGTGTTTCAGGCAGATAACCAGAAGAGGGAGCAAAACTGCCATATTTTAAAAACATGTAAGAAGCTATGAATCAAACAAACAAATCCTTCCCCTGCCCCAAACAGTCCTGGAAAAAAAAGCTTTGACAGTGGCTTAAAACCAATATAGCTACTTTGTGATATTTAAATATAATTTATTAAATATTAATATACACATATTTAATGTACCATTAACTGACTGCATTTTTTCTTCTGACTGGTGCGTTTAAGTTTTTCTTCATGTTTTACAACTCTTATTATATTTATAAAAATGGCAACGTGATACTTTGATTTTTAGCTAAAGGTAACCTGTGACTTTACTGAGTGATATTGCAGCGCCTACTCTCTGTGACCTTGCTTGAGTACATCTACAGTTTTCTTTAAAATAAGCAATAGAAGATTCAAATCGTTTTATTCCCCATATAGAGGGATCCACTAGTAAAACATTTTAAAAATAAGTTTAGAACAGAATTAATGGGATTTGCAGCTAGGGAATATGATGAGAAGAGACTGCTACTGGACTAGGCTTGTAAAGTGCTTTACAGCAACAAATAATTAATGTAGCCTTAAACTCAATTTGAAGAAAACATTTCTGGAGAAAAGGAATAACCTACAGTGCACTATCATTTTTGTTACACTAGTAATGATAGTATTAAATGTAGATATGTGGCAATATTTTTTATTGCCTACCTAATGACTTCCATTAAATTTCTTTTAATGTATTCCCACTTCAGCCCCAGGGAATGAAGCCCAGGGTGGCTTTTTTTTTTTTCAGAATATGTAGTTCAGTAAGGAAGATGAAATCAAAATACTAAATAATTAAGATATGTCAGAATTTTTATTGGCATGCCGCATTGGTTAAAACCACGTTATAAGTGATGCTTACATAGCCATTTATGAACAACAGTTTATTTATTTAAAAATGTTATTAACACATCCCAGCATTCATTTGTTATTTTGGCACAAAATTGCAAACTGTTCCCCTGTGAAGGTGTGTGAATGTGTGCGTGTGCGAGCTGTTCATCTGGCTCTTGAAAGGCACAAGGGAGAGGTGCTGTCCCTGCCTCTGTACTGTCCACACTATACCAGCATTTAGGAAAATGCTCTAAGATGCAAGACCCAAATTTTCCTCTTCAGAGAAAAAACAGATCATCATGTCTTAGATGAATGGACTCTAATGTATAGAATCATTCTTTAAAATATTCTTCCAGCGTATGGAGGGAAAAATGTAGATGAACTGTTACTGTGTCAAAAGGGGAAGCTGAAAAATGGTGTCCTCAGATTCACTGTGGAATGTTACCTGGAGAGACAGGAGGTCTTGCTCAAAGTTTGTCGGAAAAAGAATATGTGTGATGTTGTTTGTCTTCAGATAATGGATGAGTGTAGTTCCTGTTACAGCAGGGTAGGGGAACATCAGCCCTGTTTTACTGAGGCAGCTGTAGGTTTCTCTGACATAGAAGCAGCAGCAGTCTGGCATGAAGCCTTTATTGCTGACTTTGTGTCACTTGGAGCTGGCCTTGATGCCATTAGCAGCATGCTGGTGGTGCAAGGTGGGCCTGGATTTATTCCAGATACAATGTAGTACACCTGGGATGACTCATGTATCATGACTTGAAGCCATTTGCTTTCCCCTAGTAGAGGTTTGACACGGCCGAGAATATTTCTCTCTGTGTGACCTCTCAAGACTGATGGCTTTTTAAATTTTTCTTAGGGACTTTGTTTTGTAAATTAAAACTAGTATATACTGAATTTAGCCTTTTCTATGTCTTTAATTAATTCTTCTTCTTCTTGTATTCTTAATATATGACATCAGGACCTCAAGAATCTGGTTCAAAACATTTGAGCATTCTCAGCTTTGATGGTTTATCCCACAGTTCTAATGGCTTGTTATTGTGCTGCTGTATGTTTAAGAAACACTAGCCAAAACCACTTTTGACTCATTTTTATAGTAGTTGTCACCATACATTATTAAGAACATAATTCCTTTCTAAGCATTCATCTTATAAAATTAAAAATAGAAAGAAGTCCTGAGGATTTTTCGTTTGCAGGAAAAGATGACTAAATTAAGTATCTCCTAATGAAAAAGCGAAGACTTTATGATAACCTAATTAAAAGTCTAAAACTAGAAATGCACTGTTAAAAATTGGTTCACAGAAATTTTAGTTGCTGAAAAGAGTAAAAAAAACCTGAGTCAATTTAATAAAAAAGGCAAAATCAAGGAAAAGAGAAAGTATATTAAAATGTTTGAAGCAAAGGGTGATTGTGAAAAGGGCTATTATTGTCTCTAGTGTGGAGAAAAGAAAGGAGGGGTATAGTATTTGCATAAGAAATCTCCTCATCATTAGCATCTGGTATTTTGCTGTAGAGTCTCGTACTTCTGCAGTTTTCTGCATCATTCCATTTCAACTGCAACATTCCTGGTACTAAGTTGGCATGTTTAGAAATTCAGAAAAGCTGGAGATATGCTGGAGTTATTCTTATCATGTATTATTTCCATATTTTTCATATTTATTATTCTAAACAAAAATGTAAGAAATGCTGAGGTTGTACTTAACACTGGATGTACTGGAGAGCACCACCCCCCTCTCCCAGCGGCACAAGTGGGTATCATTCTCAAGAGGAAATGGCACACAACCAAGTGCCATCCTGAGGTGCAGCAGGGAGAGCCCAGCTACACTAATTCACTGTAGTGGGCAGTGCCCAGGGAGTAGGTGCAACAACCGCATCTAATGAAACAACTACATCTAAAGATTTTTTTACCTTTCATACTGATGGGAAAAATCTGGATCAGTGCACCTGTCAAATCCTGCTAGCCCCAAAGGGGCATCGGATAACTACGATATTCTGACTCAAGAATCTCATATTTTATATAATCTACATGGGGTCTTTTTGTATAAATATTTAATAATTATACATATTTCAAACTGATTATCACAACAGAAGACAGGCTGAAGTTCATTTGTATGGGCAGTGAGAGTGGTAAGAGGTGAATGATGAATTAGAAAACTGTATGGTTTCTTTCCAGATGTTTAAGATTTGACCAAAGTTGGCTTTGGTTAAAACAACAAGGGGACAGATGGTGGCACTTTGCCTTGGGGGGAAAAAAGGGAGATTTTAGAGACTATAATGCATATTTATCTAACCAGAGAGGATATGGGCAGCAGTGACATTTAGCATGTTGCCTGTTCATCAGCATTCTTACTAGTTCCCAAACAGAGAGCTCTCATTTAACAACATATTTTCGTAGCTTTGTAGAGCATGGAGATGAAAAAGAATTAGAAAATGGTGAAGAAAATGTTAAATGTTGGAGTAAATCTAATGGATGTATCTATTTTTATGTCTCAGTTGACATAATAACCCTTACTAGCCAAAGTCTTGCAATGTCCTAGAAGTCAATGAAGCTTTTCACCTGATCTGGAGTATCTCCAATCTGCTTATACTCAAACTAAGAGTTGTACTTAACTGCTGGTAAAATTAAGAAGCCATTTGAATTTAATGTTGACGTGCCGTAAGAATAACTAAAGCAATAGAAGGATGGTCATTGGAACCTTTTCTGAAAGTGTTTACGTGCTCATACTATCGCTATTACTGTAAACATAAGAAAGTAGCTCGTCTTGCTTTTTGTAATAGTTCTTTTTTTAGTTGTTTTGTTTTGTTTTAAATGTTAACACATGGCAAAAATATTTATTCAAAGAGCTCTATTTTTGTTTGATACTTATTTCATCATGCTTGTCAGTTCATGTTATTATAGAAGTACTTTTAGAGTGCTTCCAAGTGGGTTAACTGTTTTCTAGATACTTAGCTCTCAAAAAATTAGCAAGGTTTAGAAAAGCTTTTCTTTTCATAGGGAACTATAAAATCACTGTAAGTTATTTTGGTGACTGAGCAAACTACAGTTTTTAGGTTCAGAACTGAATCAGGAGTTCTGAGAAAGAACTCTGACCAAGAGCATCCTGTCTTCTAAAACTGCCTTAAAGCTAGCATGGAAATCACTCTGGGCTTCCTGATATTCTTCAGTATTTAGACTATTTGTTATATATCCTGACAAAATCTTGTGTTTGAGATTACTCTCTGCCTACTTTTTATCTTATGCTGATTATCTCCACTATTTGAGCTAAATGATTGTCTAATGTTGTTTTTTCCTAGTGATGACTATTCCTTAAATTCAAAGGTAGTTTTACTAAGGTCATTGATTTTTTTGTGTGCGTTAGTTAAGAAGGCACTTCTGGAAGCATAGATGGCACCAGTAAATATTTTATTTATTTATAAATGTGTATTTTCATAGATAAAAAGAAAGAATCATACTTTTTTTTAGGAAGAAACATAATAAGATTTTATTTCCACAGTTTGGAAACAGAATGCTCATTTTGAAATTTCTTATTTAGTACTTCGTACACATGGTACTTCAAAAATGATAGCTTCTGTTTCAGCATGCATATCTGTGCTGTCATTAAATTGTTATATTGACAATTTTATTGATGTATTACTTGAAGCCTACAATGCCATCATTTTGAAAAATCAAAGCCATCTTTTATAGGACAGCCTGTCATAGAACCACAATAGCCACAGATAAGGCAGGATACCAAAAGATACCATTTTTACATGTTTACATTTTGGATGCCAAATATCCATCAGTCTCATTTAAAAAGAAAAAAAAAGTCATGGGCTAATATCACTTTTTGTCTATTTATTTTGAATTTATAAGATTGAAAATGTGTTCCATATCTGTTGTGTTCTTCTCCATCACTGGCTGTTTCTGTGACCATAAAAATTATTATATCTGTATTATGGCTGTGAGGAACTTTGTGCTCTGCAGGATCAGCAAAATAAGCAGATTCTTAAGAGCCCAAAGCAAAAAATGGAGGTAAGGGTATTGAATCTGTCTAGTTTAATTGGTCTAGATTTGGTTTCAGCATGAGATACCGAAAGGTTTGAAACCTATAGTATTATGGGAACCACCCAGTTTAATTGTGAGAAGATGGAGAATTAAAGTGTAGACCAAAAATATCTGACAACCTCAGAAAGACTAATGTCTTGCAAGTATAGAGAATGGAAGAGAGTGTACCTCTCTTCTGTCTGGAAGAGAGTGTACCTGCTCCTATTCATACCTCTTTTTCTGAGCCGTTTAGGTAAGAAATGCCAGTTTCAGCGCACAGGATCCATAATTAGCAAGAGAGTTTTTATTGAATAACTTAATCTGCCTAAAATAAAAACTACATTTAAATCAAATCCCACATTTAGAAAGTCAATCCAACCTAGTTTTGACTTAACTCATTGTTAAAAATACTTTGTCAATTTAAAGTAAACATACATGATTGCTGGTTCAGTTTTGTTTTTTGTGTATTTCTTTTTTTGAATTATACCTTTGCAAAGACTTTTTTACCAAAATAGTTTTAATTTCCTTTTTAATTCACAGAAACACGAAGATACTGTAAGAAGTTATAGATTATAGAGTACTAACTTTTTAAAATGAAAATATTCATTTATGTAAATGTGTAAATAACCTCTTGGGTTTTTATTCCAATTGTTAAGTATCAGAGAGAGAAGAATATTTGTCAAATTACATAGATACTAACTTTCGTATAGTATGTTCTGTTCCATGTTTAAGATGTTTACTAATTCTCTCCACCACAGGCCTCTAAATTAAAGAACTAATCTAAATTTTTGCCATGTTAATAGTAGTACATTTGTTTAGATCAAGTTGTCCCAAATTATATTAGGTGTCTTATAATATAAGCTGCATAATATTTCTGATTTTTTTTGGTTTATGCTAGAAGTTACATGGGAGGACCAGCAGAAAAAGGTGAATGGTACAATAACTGATGACAAACCATTGCCGAAAAAGAAACACCATTCTGAGCCAGGTTTGTCAGGGTTTGGAAAACCACATGAAAGCATGAGACTATAAAAACACATTTCATGCTTTTGTAATGCGTGTGTGCTTGATGTACCTTATTTTTTTTCACTTTGGTGTGAAATTTTTAGTATGTAGAGACCATAGCTCTGTTTTAGAATAGCCAAATTAGATCTGCTTTTGTAAACAATTGTGTTAGAATGCATATGCATTAGACAAGAAGTGTTCTGGCACAATATTAGACTTAGCTTGCTTTTTAGTTTTGAATTTTGTTATGATTTATCTATGTGTGAATCCAAATATGAGCTATGTTGATTTTTATTTAGTTGACCAAACCAAGGTATCTATTGCATGTATGGTGGGAAAGTCATCTTCTAAAGACTTAAATCTGAAATCTTCTTGCACCATCACACGTGGCAGAAATAATGTTCTGATGCAATTTTTATACAAGCTACATTTTACATCTCCATATGGCTGGAGTTTTCAAATCTAAAAGAACTTTTCTTTCCTCCATCCTGTACATGAATGGATTTCTTCTGAAACTAAAAGCTATCACAAACTTTTTTCCACCCCAAACATAAAGTGCAAATCTTCAACTTTATCTTCATTCCTACAAATGTATAGCAATAAAAAGTAAAACTAGTAATAATCATGATGATAATGATGATAATAATAATAATAGTATTGTTCTCTCATCTGAATCAGACAATAAAAGGTCCTAATCACATTAATTTATGCACTTGCAAAAGGCACTGTGATCTTATGGTGATAAGCACACTGTAAGGAGTAAAGAAGGAGAGAGGAGAGGAGGGGAGGGGAGAGAAGAGAGGAAAAAAGAAATCTTTAAATGGCAGGTTTCCTTCCTTTATTTAAAGGTTGATCCACGTCTACTCAAGTGAATGGGAATTTTTCAGTTATAAGACTACTTAGGTTCAGTTTTGGGCTGCAAATACCTCCCTATTGGGCACATCAGTTATCTCACTTATTCTAACAACAACACTTTTCCCAATCACACAAGTTTACAAGATTGGCCAATTTTGCCACCTCCAAAATTAATGCTGTAATCTCAGTTTTAGACTCACCTACATATGATCATTTCCAAGGTTTTGTTTGAAGCTCAACTGTTGTACAGCTGAAAATGCAAGACTCTGAGCTGAAGAAGAGCAGCAAAATCTGGATTGGCAGTAACCTAGGAATTAGGGAACCTAGCTGCAAAAGGCCAGACCTGCAGTTGCGTTTCCTGTTCCCTGAATTTTTAATGCATTTGAGAAAGTTATAGCATAAAACAAGTACTCATAAGAGTCAGGATCAGAATATAATGTATTTTCTTTTCCAACTGAGTGTTTTAACTATTGCATGACAGATTAAAAATACAGTGTCTACAGATCTTCACTGTTGCCTTTCCAGGGCGAGTTCTGCAGAAAAATCCCTCTGCCCAGACTTTTCCCTTACATACTAGCTAGGTAAGAACATTATCTCCACCTCTCAGCTGTGGTGGGCTTAGAATTGTGGTCTAGGCAGATGGCACATTCATAGTCATTAGCAATACTTGTTTAGAGCCACCTTCACCATTTTTTTAGAAATGGGAGCCATATTTTATTAGATGCCTGCTCTTGGGGCCCTCTAGATTTTGGAACCTAGAATACAAATCAGAAGCAAATATGGACGTAAAAAAGTTGTCACTTTAGAACTGTTTTGTGTATTAAAACAGTATTTATCTGATTTTTACATGTTTCCCTCTGGAATAGTACCACTGATCTCCAGTGCTGTAGAGAATACGCAGAATTTGTTTGGAAAGCCACAGTCACAGTTGTCAAACTCTAGAAGAGATATGAAGCTGAGTAAAAATTCTGTTCTGCATTCTACAGCCCTAGGTGTTTCTGTGAGGGCTGATGCCTGGTAAGAGCATAAATTCTGCTCTGATTTGCATTATCAGTAGCCTCTTCCATGATAAGTTCACATGGGACGATGGCACGTGGGGCTGAAACATCCGAGGTGGTTCTGAACACTCTACAAGAGGCACTAAATAGTGCATACCTGTATTGCTAGGTTGGTTTTCCAAACGGATTCTGTTTGTCAAATAGCCCTATGTACTGAAGTGGTAGAAGTGGAGGAGTACCAGAGTAACAAATCAGTGCAGCTTCCAGGATTTGTATCCTCTGCTATGCGTGGCACACTACTGTCCCCTATAGACATCCCTGTATCATTACAAACACTTAGTTCGTTTTCAAGGCATAGAAGTCAGGAGATCTGGAAGGAGGTGCCATAACACTATACTCACCCCTGGATGTTGAGAATATTGTATCTGTGACCATGATCTACCAGAGATGTAGCCTGACAGAATCTATCTAAGGAAGCTTCAAGTTCCTTGAAGCCTTCCAATAATGGGGTTTACCCTCTGCACAGGACTGTGATTTCTTTCATCTGAGAACGCTTTAAATGTTCTGTTTGCACAGAAAACAGTAAGGTAATACTAATACAGCTTAGTGCGTGGCTGCAGTTGGCAATCTGCAGAGAGAAGCAAGGAGGAATATGGACACCCCATATTGCTGTTGCCCTGTTTTGATTGCCTTTTCATACAAAGATTTTTCTGCTATAGTCTTGTCACAGAAGCTTGTCCTGTTTTTAAGTTCAGTTTGTCTGTTAAGAATTTAACCTAACCAGTCACATGGAAATAGCCATGGCAGTATTATAGCTAAGAAAATCTGTGAGAAAAAATAGATATTGATTACATAAATACCTTAAGTGAAGAACTAAGACTGTGAGCATAAAAACATAAATAAAATACATAGAAATGTAAATAGAGAATAAAAATAATTCCAAGGAGCAGAAAAAATAACAGTAATACTGTATCATGTGAAGCATTATTATGCAAGAAATATGCATGAATAGAGATGAGATTAGCAAATTTGATGGAGGACAATTTAAGGTCATTAAATAAAGGGGTAAAATAGTTCTTGTGTTTCAGGCTTTTCAGTAGAAGATGCTAATAAAATTCCTGTTCCTGAATATCAGAAATCAACATGTTTTCTTAATAGTGCCTGTAATCTCTAAGTTTTGAGGCAATTTGCAAAACTATTGTTCAGTATATTACAAAGAGTCAGTTGTATTTATGCAAAGATTTTGAAGGGTTGGAAGGTTAAAACTACAGAATCATAGGTAAGCAAAACATCAAAATTCAAGCCATGTCTTGAATGTGTGTGCCCTTCCTTTAGCCAACGTCAGCACCCTGTCAGAGAATACTGCATTCTCAGGACACCACCAAATCAAAGAGCATGTGGAATAGTTATTTTTCCCTATCTAATATTATTATGCATTTCTACTTTCAGCCCCCCTGCCTCTGACCTGTAATAGACAGCACATGAAAGAAAGCGAATAAAGCTCTAGCCGTCTAATCACGTTTCCTTGGTCAGTGAAGAAAAAAAAAAAGCACAGCATACAAATATTTTTACATAGTTTTGCATTTTTATATGTGGTACCTTAAGAGAAGAGGTTGATAAAGTATTAGGCTATCAGTAGGAATGTCCTGTGCTGATAGAGATAAGGTTAGGCAATTACTGTTTTTCTTAAAAAGGAGTTACTTTCACCTGCTATCATCAGTAGTCTCTCTTGAACCCATCAGGGTTGCTTAAAGGGAGAATGCACGTAGTTTTTGGTACCAAGGCAGTGATACTCATTTCTGTTCCCTGTCAGATGTTTTTGAACTGTTCAGTCAGTCTCATTATCCAAAGTTTTGGAAGCTGAATGCAGTCTAGCAACTGTGTCTCTATCCAGAGATGATACAGGTAATGCAGAAACTGCTTTTGTGAGACAGCTAAGGAAACATTATTGGTTTTTCCCTGTTATTCCTACTTGGAGCCAGTAGATTTGATGTTTATTTTCTGGAAACTATCCTATGATGGTTTCGTTATCGTTACCTGCTAAGAAGATTGCAGTGTCATCAAATGTCCAACCCTTGCCACAGACCCTTTTGATTTTGAAGCAACAGTTGAAGAATGGAACCATGGGAAAGTGCTGATATGTTTTAATATGATTAACCAAAAGGACACAGAATAGTTCAAATGGATTTATACATTTTGGAATGGAATTAAGTAAAAATGTAGTGTCCTTGTAATTATTTGTGGGAAAGGCATATTTCTTTAATTCAGTACTAAAGTTTTGGAGGAATCATAACAATGGTGGGTTAATCACATGAGAAAATGCAAAGGTAATGCTTGCTTACAAATGGTGAGTCTTTATATATACTGAGTGGCTTTCAATTTGAAGGGAATCATGGCCTGTTTTATCCATGGAACATTTATGTCTCTCTCCTGGGTGGGAGTATTCCTTCACTGTACATAGAAAAAGCCTTTCAGAAATAATTTTACTGTGACTATAATTTTGTAGTTTATCTATTGCCATGGAATCAGTTGAAGTAGTAAACCAGTAGTCAAAAATAATTAAAAAAAAAAGTGATAGTTATTTTAAAAGAAGTTTATAGTCAGAATTGAAACTATGATAGACTGAAAATTATAAAAAGGGAGATATGGCTAGAAATGGGGAATGAATGAGGCTGGGAAAGACAAAGAAGTGATAGGACACAGAGAGAGGAGAGCACACTAGTACTTCATATAAATTACATCATGAGCATTGGATGAAACAAAAATTATGGTTGAAGAAGGCTGGTATAAAATTATCAGCTTGTGAGAAGGAGAGGAGTATAATGGAGTCAGGGACTAGTTTATGATTGCTGAATAGGAAAAATGACTGGGCAGTAAAACAGTTTTCAAAATAATGGATTGTGAAAGGAAATAAGAAAATGTCCATGGCCCTGATGCGAGTTTCAATTTGCTGTGGTAGGGCTGGTGACAAAGGTACAGAAAAGGATCTTATGAAGATGCTATGGGATCTGAAAAGCAACAAAGTGGGTAAAATTTACAAAAAGAGCTACGTTGTATCTATGAGGATTGTGTAACCTGTGACAAGTGAGAAGTAATGTAGATTGAATACATGGCATGACTGTCGTCTAACTTATTAGTGAGATTTATTATCTTTTCAGGATTTATGATATTTCAAATCCTATGTGTAACTATAGTGCATTAATATTTTGAAATGTTACTTTATGAAATTATAATGTGAACTTTATTGAGAGAAACAAAATCATAAAAGCTCTCTCTGAATTCCTCATTTACTTTATGTCTTGAGACTTGTGAAAAAGTAATGCAGTCTGCATGGTTTCGTTTGATTTATAGAGTTCATGCTACTGAGAATATTTATATTGTTTTCTACTTTCTTCTCTGTTATCCTTATCTTTGGGTAGGAATAACCTACATTTTCCATATTCTTACTGTCTTTATCTAGTGTATATTATATATAGCATATATTATGTAATTGCAAATGTATTGCTTCTGTCTTTCCTGTATTTTCTGTATCCTGGTTAGCCCTCTGCTTATATTTTTGAGGAAAAATGTCGGCATCTTTTGAGTAAACAGCTGTGATTTTGTGTGTATGGATTTACACTTTAAGATAAAGAACTTGCCTTTAACTAGAAGGGAATTACCTCATTAAAAAGATTCAGATGTGTGGAGCAGCATCTGTATCAACAGGAAGGGTAACTGGAAGATGTGGCTTACTGCTATTAAAGAAGATTAAGGAAAACGCACGTTATTCACACCTCAGTGTAGTCAAATAGCCTTTCACTCTAAATCTTCTAACAAATATTTCTGCTCTTAACTATTCTGCTATCTGCTCTTCCTGTCTGTATCCTTAGCATTGCATAGTTTGAATGGTGTCAGGGAATAACTTTCCTGAGAGTTAGATGCATTATTTCATTCCTCAGGTCTAATCACATCCAGACTAATGACATAGATTTATGGAACATACAGACTCCATGGAACATTTCTATCTTAAAGTCTCCTCCATATTTTAACACTGTGCCTATTTGATTGTGCTATTGCACATCTTACTTTGTGAAGAGTGTACAGAAATAAGGCTTTCCAACTCTGGAAGTCACAGAAATTTCTGAGACCATGTATGCAGTGAAAAGTCTTTGTTTTTAAGGGGAAATGAAAATTGAAATTAAAAAAGCCTTGAGGGAAAAAAAAGAAAAAAGAGTAATTAACTTACACCTCTTTGTCCTATGCTGCTTTCAGAATTTTAGATGGGAATGTTTGCCGTGTAAGGTTTCAAGCATGTTTTTTTGAACGCTAAGTTCCTAAATACTTCTCTTTAATGAGTGACATTACTTACAGTGAAAAGTTCTGTATCAAAGCATGATAAAGTAAATCATACCTCTTTTGTTTTATTCAGACTTGCAGTACAATACCTGGTTTTCCTTTACTTTATAAGTTTATTCATTGAGAATCTAATTTGTTTCTAAATCTGTGTATAAAACCCTTATACATACCACTCCTGTATGTCAAGATGAACAATTGATCCAAATAAATGCTAGTTCCACTACAAAGCAATAACTATGCAAAAGAAGACTGCCTATTGACATGATGTAAATTTAATAGAATTTTATCCTGTGATTTTGTTCTCAGATTTTAATGTTTTTCTATCAACAAAGATCTATTTTAGTGGATTACAAGCTACAGACCCAGAGAACTTTCAAACTGTTGTTTGGAATTTGTGGCATGGCTTCTTAATCAGGAGGAGATTGATTCACATAAGTGCTATTGTGTCTAAATTAATCAGTCTATTAGTACTTTCTTCTTATCGGCATAAATTGAAAGAAGTTGGTGTATTACCATGCCCCAATTTCTACTAATTCATTAATATTTGCAACAATTAATACAACAATATTACAAGCCATTTATCTCAAGAGATATCAGCTGCGCAGATATCCACAGAGAGAAGATACCTATTCTCTTTTATTTTCCTCTCCAGCTTCTGACAGAATTATTCTTTTAGTATATTTGATCAGATAAAACTTAAAATTGAAAAATATTTGTAATTAAAAATTATTTTTGCCACTTTAATATGTAAATATTTTTTTAATAACACATACTTTGCATGATGACTTATATAAGTGCAATTTTAAAAATCATTGGTTCATGTGACTGATATGCAGCCAAATACTGGTCATTTGGTTCTAAAATCTTCAAAGAGAGCTTCCCTGGTATTCAATTCAATCCATCCTGGGCCCCACTGGCACTACTGGAACGCCTTGCATTATCATACCAGACATATTCCTAATTTGGAAATAATGCGATTCCAAGATCCCTTGAAAATTTCTTGGGAAATACTTACCTTAATGATACATTTCTTAAAGCTATGCATTCTTACGGATATTGAAAATAATAAATGAAGTATAAAAGGATCATGATAGAGACTTTTTAACGACTTTTTGTCATGGTAGAAGCGCTCGCTTCAGGGATACAGTTACATAATAGAAAACATTTTCAGAAAAATTTAAGTACTTTAGCTGGGTTTTTGGTGGTGGTAATAATGATTTATTAATTTAACAGTTATAGCAATTACAGCTGCACTATATTAATACAAGCTATAATACACCAAGGAGAAGTAGATCTTTGTATTTACTTATTTGTATTTCATCCTATGGATTCATTGTACCCAGATAAAACGATATTGATGTGCCATTACTTTTATTTAACATGTAAATGCATAGCATCCTTTGTCAAAACTGCCAGCTGTTACGCTTTCATATTACCTATCTCATATGCAGCACTTCATTCTGTAAGCAAACTTAATTGCCTAAAAATGCATTCTAAATATATATGTTACAAGCTGCTTGTGTTTACAACAAAGTTTTGGTACAGTCTTGGCATTTGATAGTAGATGAAAATTATAATCTGCCAGCTATAGAATAAAATTGTTTAGAACACAGTGGTTATCAGATGAAATTTAGTGTTGTCTTTCATTTAATTTCATTGATTTATATTGCTTATTCTAATTTTGCATTTTTTGATGGTATCTTGATCTTGTCTGTAAAATGTGGGTAAAATTATAGCATATTTTTGTGGTGTATGAACTTTTCTGAAATTCTTAATCTAGTGTATGCAGTGTTAATGAATTATAAGCAATGTTTTGAGACTCATTAACAAACTGCAAGCTGAAATTAGATCAGGGTTTACAGATTTTTTTTTTTATTATGAATTCTGATGATTTTTGGAAGAATGTGTTTGTTTTGCTAATGATGGTAGCTTCATAGTTCTTCATAATTATTGTTACTTTTCAAGATGAATTCCTCACATTCTTTTGCTACAAAGAGATTTTCAGTACAGAGAACAGCACTGTCCCTCAGATGTTCTCCATGTCTGAAATGTCAGTGTGTTTTTCAATGTGAAGTAAAGTAAGTAATGAGATAGTTGCTTTGGCATTTAACTTGCATGCAATTGCAGTAATTTAGACTTCTGTGAGATGAGAGCTGAATTGACCATGAGAGTTAATAGCTGTACATTCTCTTTTCTCATGTTCTGTATTAGTCTTGGTAGTACTGCCTTTGGCAGAGTGTTACAATAATGCAGTCCTTTCCAGAGTGTGTTATGTGGATTCTGAAATTACTGAGTTTGTATATGCTTTTGAAAAAAATTGGCTTCCTTTTTGTTTTCTGTTTTGGATATGTGATGTTTGGTTCAGCATAATTTACAACAATTTAATAATTGAGCAGTCTAATAAAACACTTCCCAGTGGTGGTGTTAAACTAATGTTCGCTACTTGAAAGAGAAAAATAATGCTTGCATTCAAGCAGATAATGTTCCAGAAAGTTGAACAGTCATGAACAAAAGTATTTATGCTAGTTAACATACCTTTTACTATCCAGCTTTTTCTTCAGCTTCATTGCAAGGATTGACTTTGCTGTCAATTATAACTTTTGTTATTTCCTCAGATCCTATACTAACCCTGTCTTTACTGTTCTTTTTTAACAACAGTAGTTTAACGACTTCTTCCTCAGCTTTCTTTTTCCTTCTGGTGTCTCTGTTATTTTCTTTCCCCATTTACTAACTCTGCTCTGCAGACTTCTCTCTAAAACAATTTTTGGCCCTTTCCCTCAGTGTCAGTTTTAACCTTCTGAATACATCCTCTCACGCCCATCTCCTTTGTCTATGTCTGTCCATTACACGATGTGATCACAGAAGAAGCGGAATCATCAAGGAGAAGAAACTCAGGTCTGTCTCTTCTACTGCTTTTCTCTGTGTTATTTTTTTTCATTTTACCTTTCCTATAGATTATATCACAGCTCACCTCACATACTTTTCACTCTCTTCCCTCTCAATATATTTAAATATTGGCAAACTGTAAGAATTCAAGTTTAAGATGCTTATGTAATTTTTATTACCTATAAACTATATACTCTACAAAAAGTAAGTGTTAAAAGGTAACTGATGACGTGTGCTATACCTTAAGCCTTTAAACTGATTCAATTTCTGTTGTATTAGTGTTTATTTCCCATGTCCATTTTCTGTAAATTAGCCTTAAAGCTTCCAAAGAGCACATGAAAACAATCTATAATTTGTTTTATCTTTGCATTGGAAAATTGCTACAAGAATTACAGAAACTTTGATATAACTAGTTATTTTTTCCCCTGGGGAGGATATAATTTGAGAATTGAATAATTTTAGTAAGTTAAATTTCATGTGCTAGAATGTCAAACTTAGGATCAGTGAATAAAAACTATTTTGATTAGAAGTAGAGTTGTTAGTGATCAAAAGCTAATCTCTCATGCCAAAAAGTTTAAAACATAAGGCTATGATAACAAGAGAGAACAAGAAGTCAAAACATTGAAGGAGCTCTAACTTAGCTGTATTGTTCCTGGCTTTTCTTTCATATTGTGCATTACTTGTGGTTTTATCTTGCATATCGAATTTTAATCTGCCATTTTATTGAATTTTCCATGTACTTTATATTACTGGCAGAGAGCTAATGTCTAGCAAGGCATCGTGGCTCTGAAAATGCAGTAGTTGTTCACACTTCCCTGCTTGTTCAGTTCTGGTATGTCAGAAAAACAATGAAATTCCCCATATTTAAGTTAATTGAATTCACCTATAAAATTTAAATTCTGCAGTTATTGCGTCGAAGTGCTAATTAATTTCCTATGCCTCTGCTATTTTTCCAATAAATTAGAGAAGCCACTTGGGTGTCATTTGGCTTCTAAATCTGAAGCAGTTTTTGGGTGCATTGATTGATCCATTAAATCATGATTTTGTGATATTTTATCAAACATTTTTGTCTTTTCCCTCCTATGGCTGGCTCCTTCAGAACTCAAGTTCTACCTTTGATGTTGTTCCTGTCCTAATCCCCTTGAGTCAGAGATTATGTTTATGGAGTCTTGCAGATTTTACTTCCTGTGGTTTTCATAGTAAACAAATCTCAGGACAGAAATCACTTAAATTACAGGGGAAAAAAGGTTGAGTACGGATAGAGAGGACAACTGGTAGTGTGATCTCAATTCCATCTTCTGTAAATCACCACTATTAGAAATTAATAAATTATGCTGTAGAAAGGCTGGATTTACTCACTTTGTGTTTAAGATCCATTCCCAGTTCCTGTGCAGTGATTCTGAATCTCTTTCATTACAAAAACGAAATTAGAGGACTGGGTGACCTGTTCCCTGTTTGTTTATAATTTAAAAAAAAAAGGAAAACTTGTGGAACTTTTTATTCAATTTATTGATTGATCAGTATTAATTTATTGATCAGTATTTTGAATCAAAACATTGAATCAGCCCATTTGATTCTTGAGGTTGGAAGAAATCAAACCTTAAAATGATATCTAGTGGATCAGAAAAACATGTATTTTCATGACCTATGTTTCTTGAACATATGTGAGACAGCAGTACCTGTGTATTAACTTTTTTGGACTTCATAACTCAGATGCTCTTTTGCAAACACTGTTTAGCTCACCAATAGTGTTAAGTAAATGTATTAGGCACTGATAAATTTAACTGTCTAGCACAGAAATGCAAAAGCATGATTAGCAATGCAGTTGCAATAGTTATTCTTACTGCCCTTAAACGCAGGAGCAATTAGTTTGTTTTGTACATAGTAACATATTTTCAGATGTACCTTTCAAATGGGTACTTTACATGTCCTTAATTACAAAATAGCTTTCACATTTCAGTACAAGGGACTTTGAGCAACTGTGTGCCCAGCTAAATGCAAGGGTGGCATTTCAAAGGTATACCTTTAGAAAGAGATGTTTTCCCATTGTTTTAGAATTTGCTTTAAAAAGTGTGGAACTAGGATTATCCATTTAAGGTTTCATTAGGAAATGCTTTTTGAAGTACTTACCGTGCTACCAAACCTTAACATGAATTAAAGGATTAGCTATTGATTTTAGGTGTTATTAGACCAAGAGGTGTTGTGAAAGCTAAATATGTGAATATATGAATATAGTACTGAAAGCCAAATATTGCCATTTCCTCTCTCTGGACATTATACTCTTTAATTGCAAAAATGAGAAAATTTTATTGCCTGAAAAGGATCTAGATTTTTTTTTAATTGAAGAGTCCTCTGAGAGTGCACACAAAGCTTATGCTGTATATTTCAAGCACAAAAGCAAGTTCAGAAAGCTAACAAGCAGTAGTGTTTTTATATGAATTCTGTTATCTGAGAGCAGTACAGTTTGATAGCATTCTTAATGACTAAACCCTGCTTTACTTGGGTGAAGGAGGAGCTTTATGATGCAGATTTTTCACAATTTGTTTCTAAAATAATATTTTGGAAATAATTTAATATGTTTCATAGGATTTAAGTATTGTGAAAACTGCTGTAGGAGACATATGCCTGGTCACCTCCCTATATACCCAGTATGAGCAATGGAAGTAAGCCCCTGCCTGCCAAAGAACCTTAGTGATGAAGCAGACATTTTTCTTATCATCAGCATGATGGTTCAGACCAACCACTTGCCATTGCACCAACAATTATTTGCAATTTCAAGTAATACTTACTGAGGTCTTCAAACATATCAGATACAGAAAATATTTTTCAGCCTTCAGTAAAATTAATCTAGGCCTAGATGCGAGCTGACTCAAGTAAAGATACCCCAAAATTGATCACCAAAACTATGGAAAAGCTGATCCAGGACAGTTCAACGGCAGTCAGTGTACGCGTAGCAGAAATAGTGCTGGCTAATTAATTCTAGGTTTATTCCAGGATGAGAAGGGATGGAGTAGTGATGCCCAGACATTGCTGCTTTCTAAGGAGACAGATGGAAGTTAGAAGATGGAGTAGTGGGGATAGCTTCATTTCCAAAGGGCCATGAAATGCAGAGAAATAAAGATTACAGCTCTTTTCTGCAACATCTGGAGCAAAACTCTCATGTTAAGAGCACACAAAGGCTTGGTTAGAGTTTTTCGAGAATAAAATTCAAATAGTCAAGGACTTTGAAATACGTTTTTTCTTCTGTTTTATCATTTTTATGGTAAATGATTTTTCTTTGTAATAACATGATCGCTAGGAGTGAAGCCTACCAAAACTGAAAAGCCATATTAAAAATGGGTGACCAAATTGGAGTATCTCACAGCCCTGGACAGTGGAGGGCCAAACACTAGAAGGGTCTGGCAAATGAACCGTTGAAGAAAGCAAGGGCAAAATATTTGTATGATTGAGAGAGTTTAAGAGATCAGCTGCAGTAGAAGACAAGGAGCACAGTTATTTGGATCTGTTCTTATCTTAAAGTATCGTGAAAGATTTTCCAGCCTTACAAGACTTAATCGGTTGTGATATGCTTGCCTTTTGAAGAAACAGAACATGACACTGCTCTGTTTTTCAGTTATTGCTATAGTCAGTATTCAGTGACACACTTTCCTTTAACGACCAGCATGGTGCTTTGTTTTGCTTCCATCTTTCTCATGTTGAAAAGAAATTTCTGGGTGGAATTTGTAACATTTTAGCACAAATATGATTAAATGACTTGTGCATCTCTGAAGGCTTCTGTAATACTTAGTTTGACAGGCGTGTTTAAAATCTGATGCCTTAGACTGTGACTGAGACAATTAAAGAGCCTAACTCTATGTGGTCAACAAAAACCAAAGGGATAGGTAATACATGTATCATACTGGATGGCTGGATGGCTCTTTGTCCTTATTTTTAATTTGGATTAGAATTAAAACTGGAAAGCAAAGGCCTCAAAATCCAGCCCCCAAAATAGCCAAATATACTGAGCCATGTAAATAAAAGCCAATCTTCAGTCTGCTGAAGGAAAAATAGTAAAAATATCAGATTATGTAGTTATGAATAAGAGCATAATTGTACAGAAGACAGAATAGGATTATGTATATAAGTTTTAGCAGTAAAGGTTTGCTAGTTTAATTCGTAATTCTCCCGAGTCTTCAATGCAGGTGCATCTGCTGCTGTTGCTTTTGTGTTCTTTGGTTAAGTCTTTGACCATATTTCTGATTATTCAGATGCTAATGAAGATATCTTGCATTCTTAGGATGGCTGAAGAATCTCTATTAATAGCTGTTTGGTTTTCTGGAAGCAGAGACATAGTTACCATCAAGTGCTTGTTGCCTATGTTCTGAAGTGGCTGTATCAGAATGTCAAACATTCTGTGGTTATACTGTGCAGTATACCAGTGGTGGGAACTGTGAGGAGCTTGCATGCTTGGCAAATAGGATTGGAGAGCTTAACAATAAGACTGTGCTCAGGCTTTCATGAAGACAATACAGAGCTTATAGCATGGCTGATCTGAATGGATTTTTATAAGTACAGAATGTAAGGGCCCACTAGACCCCTCAGATGTTTTTCTTTTACATTTTCAAAATCCTGTTGCATATCATTCATATAGGGAGGATGTGCCAGAATTCTTTGGTGAAGCGAAATGGGGTGTTTTAGCTAATATTCATCTTGGTGCTTCTTTCTTTCTTCCTTTTTTCATGTGGGAATTCAGTATTTTTCAAATACTTTTGAAAATAAAATATACAAATACATACACCTTTGTATGAGGCAGCAAGGACAAACATCACAGAGTATCCTGCAAAAATCACTTTTGAAAAGAATCCAGACACCCTAAAAAAAGCCAGTCATAGGCTGAATCATTACTTTAATAAACATGCAAAATAGAACTTCTCAGCTTGCTTCAAAAGTCTTTTACCAGCTGCACTGATCTATCCCTAGTGATGAAGACCTGAGCTGACCCTGTCAATTTAGGAACCCATGATTCTAGAGATTCTTTAGCTTTCTAGCTTAGATCACCACACCATCTTATTCAATTCTTTTACTAAGCAGTGCCATGTATTCTGCAAATAATCTGAAGTAACATTGTTAACATGTTTTAAGCATTGTGATAAAAATTTGTTTAATTGGTGAGAAATGTCCCCCGGGTTTCAGTCTTTGTTTAGTGTGTCAAGTTTGAAGCCAAGAAGAAAAAAAGCCCAACAAAACCATCAAGCAATTCTCAAATAGAAAACAGGAATGCAAAGGCATGCTCCCCCACTGGGAAGCTGGCTAACTGAAATTGTCTTCATTCTAGCTTTCCCTTTAAAGGACAGTAATTGACACTTCAATCTCATTTAAACAATAATTCAAAACTACTTAACCTTCTATTTTTTTTCTGGTTCCACATTTCTGTAGGTGTCAGCCATATTCTTTTCATTCAGACTGTGATGTGGATCACAGACTTCTTGGAAAGGCCTTGCTTGCTGCAACAATAACTTTTTTTGTATTTGCCACACATTGCACATAAAGCCCTGAAGTGAAGTTCAGCAGCCGTTTATATCACACATCACCTGATATTTTGCTAGGCGTGTAGCAGGTAGGCAGTTACATTTTTCACACTGTAGACAGCCAGAATGACAAAATTTAGAACTAATTTCTTAGAGGTAGAATTGGAATTGAATAGCTCTGGAAATGGGAGGAAATGTAATCCTTTGAGTGCAAGACCTTTAACTGACAAGTTTTGATGTTCAAAGCAAATAACTTTTAGATTTTGCTTTAGGAGACAGTCTTGTTTCCTTTGCCTTTTTTGATAAGAATATTGTTTCAGTTATTTTTTTCAGTATAAAATTGATTTCCCTGTGTTCTCACAACTAGCACTTTAGGAGAAATCTCTAGTAAGAAATTTGGCTAGCATTTTTAAAATTACTTATTCAAAGTTAGGGTCTTAGGTATACATTTAATTTTTAAAGGAAAATGTTTTAAAAGAAAATGTTATTTAATAATTTGCACTACTCAGACTCAGTTTTCAATGAAGCACTTAAGCTAATTTATCCACTCTGTAAGTACAATTGCTAGTCATATTGCTAATGGTAAGTGTCCACAAATATGAAAAATAGAAGCATAAAACTTTTTATGTTGTTGTTATATCTTATGTGTAAACTCGGAGACAAACAAGGAGTTCCATGTCTGTCTGTTGTAGTAAAAATGCACATGCTCCGGTGTTGGAGGCTGCAGTTTCTTTCATTCAAAGCAAGGAAGTCTAGGTTTATTTTAGGCCCCAGGTCTCTTTCTTCTGGATCCCAGGTGAAAGTGGTATCCTGAACCAACCTGTTGAACTGATGCCTCCACAGCTAAAAATCATTGCAGGAGAGACAGTTCAAGAAAGAACCAGGCTCTAATCTCAAGTTTGGGGAAGTAAGCTGTAAGAAGAGGAAGAAACCCTGGGAGGAAGACTATTAAGCCCAGCATCTCCCAGTTGTAACCCTAAGGCTGCAAAGTCAAGCTCCCCTTTATTCTCTTAAGAAAGCCAGCGATTTTTGAGCAATTGTTCAACACTGCCATCAGTATGTATGGCTAGGGAGAAGTCTGCTATCCTGCTTCTTCTGTGGAACTGTTACTCTATTCAAACATGTACAGAGATGGTCATGTTTTGCTCCAAGGGACTTACGGTCCCTGCTCCATGGGACTTCTTGGGGCAGGGTGGGCAAAGCCAGCTGGGGCACTTAGGCTGTGAGACCTCCAGGTTTCCATCAGAACAGTAGAGCTCATTGAGTTAAAGCATTTCCAAGAAAATGTACCTGATCAAGGCCATTTTTGATCAGTTTTAGTTCTTGTTAAGTCTGCTCCTATATGAGCCTCTTGATTAGAATTCTTTTCTGTTCATTTTATCTTCCAGATACTTGTTAGATTGTTGGATACCTGTTAGATATATTAGTACCTCTTAGAAAGAGTAGACCCTTACAGGACCAGGGGAACATGGCTGTGTCTACTACTTCATGAAGGCTCAGTGGTCATTATAATAGCAATGTCATCTGTGATGGTGGAGGAAGGTTTTGAGACAAGATCCTTCAGCATTTCTCTTTATCTATCCCTGTATTTCATCTCTACATTTCATCAATATACTTCAATATAGCTGTATTCTGATTAAGTGGAAAGCATATAATTGTTTTCTGTAATGTACAGAAACATTGTGTTCATGAAAGCACTG
Organism: Limosa lapponica baueri; assembly: GCA_002844005.1. Taxonomy (NCBI): domain Eukaryota; kingdom Metazoa; phylum Chordata; class Aves; order Charadriiformes; family Scolopacidae; genus Limosa; species Limosa lapponica. Next base: position 155,956 of record KZ505954.1, on the reverse strand, counting down.
ATTTTTTTTCTCCAAATTGTTTAATTCTGAAAAACTTAACTCTTAAATTGAGATAATTACACCACAGGATACAGTATATGCTTTTCACTTTGTAAATCAAGTGATGTAGAAAAACATTTACTAATGTGATGATATTGAAGAAATCATGTAAATAGAAATACACAAAGATTTTTAGGAGTGACTGGTGACTGTCATTTTATATTGTTCAGTTTGAGACATTTTAAAATCATCTTATAGTGATTTAATAGTTTTCAGCATTTTCAAAATGTTAAGGCTCTTCATAGATTTTTCGATTTGAGCACCTAATAACTGGGGGAACCAAAAGCAACATTCTGAAGCTGCTCTGAATTCTTTTAACAGGCGATTACTAGCCCATAGCTGCTGTGAAGATCTTTGCTGTTGAGAAGTTAGCATTGTTTTATTTGGTCAATGGACAGTACTGATACTGTTCAGTTCTGCTGCTTCTCACCCAAGTGAGATCTTTCTCGGTTCAATCTTCTGTTCTTTTTAGTACTTCTTCAAACAGCTGTTCACAATACAATTGAAATCTCAGTTTGGAGAGTAGTATCCACTGTGCTTACCTTTCTAGTAAAAATCTAAAGGATTTATTTGTTTTAGAGATTTGTAACAAATGTTACAGCACTTCAATTACACTTTTAAATTCAAAATCTAAAAGAATTTTATGCTTGCTAATACTATGGTATTTTTTTCTATAAGTCAATTTGGAAATATTTTTCTATATAATTCTTAAACATGGAGCAGGAACAAGGAAAAGTCCGGTATGTTTCAAGTTTCTCCTATTTTGACAATGTCTATGTTTAAAGACTCATGGTTGAAAAGCCCTATGGCTCAGACATCTGAATGAATGGACTGCTAGACATCTTAAAAAAGGAATTATCCTATATACGATTAGATTTATGTATTAAGATCGTATTTCAGGCAAAGTAAGGATTTATTTTCACTATGTTTATGAAATAACTCAGAAATGTCATCATTCTGTCTGTGCTCAAAACTCAAGAGTATCTTAATGACTCTTACTTCACTTTCATCTATTTTGCATTATATTGAATCAGTGCTATTGCTATCAAATTGCTTTCTGCTTTAGAAAGTAATGAGGCAGTAGAAGTGTTGTATTTATAGTTCTTATATTGGTGACAACGATTTAAAAACAATTAAAAAATTAAAAAATGAAAGCTTTAAAAGCAAACACAACTATCTCTCTCTTTCTGCTGTTTTCTAGCAATATCCACAACCCACATAGATAATATAGACGAGGCTACCCAAAGGCCAAAGCAGACCTTATTTATAAATTGTGTACAATATGGGGCAGGAAAGATTGGGGAATGGGAGAGTTATCTAGAACCCATTTGGTATCCACTGATTTCCAAAAGTGTAGACTTATGATTTGCCATATCTGTTTCCCATTAATTTGCCTAACAGTTCCACTAGGAGTTGCCAGCAGAACAACCTTGATCCCACACAGGATGAGATGCCACATCCCATCAAAGTGTGGCACGTTATTCATGGTCTCTGAAGGAACATATTTTTCTTTCTTACACTTGAACCTTGCCCCAGTATGATTTCTCTTTAAGTATGACTTCATCTTCTGCTTTGATACCACCTACAAAATAGTATTTCCTTAAAATATACCAACTCTGTTTCCCTCTTCAGTCTGTATACTATATAGTAGATCATAATTTTGTGAGCAACCCTCAATAACCAATAATTCTGGAAAAATATTTAATTCTATTAATATATGCTATTTTTGGTTTGTAGCTTGGGGGTTGTTGCTCCACATTCATGGGATTGTTTTAATTGAATTTAATATCATTTTGGCTTACAGTAAGAAAAAGAAACAGAGAGTCTGTGTAAAAGTTAATGTATTTCTAATTAAAGTAAATTTCATTTGATGTAAAATTCTTTCACATTAATTACCAAACTTGGATTTCAGAGTGCAGTATTTATGGGCTGCCAAACTATTTGATAGGAATCCAATGTATTTTCATTTCTTTGTGACAGAGGAATACCCTGAGCCATTTACAACCTTTGGTATGCATTCAGAATTTTGTTGGCATCAGTTAGCTGGATTTATGTGCATGAACTGGGTTCTGAGTATTGTTGTTACTGTCTTTTGTTCTTCATAATTTTTTAACTCTAAGACAAGCTACAGTAATATCATTATTAAAGATTTTAAGCTGTATAAGCTATGAGATTTGATTAAACCAATGAAGGTTTAAAGTAATCACTGAAAACAACTCTGACACATTCAATTTTTATGCTTGAACCATTTGACTGCATATTGCGTGCGCACTGTATAAAACATACAGCACAAGCAAATTCTTTACTTTTATTTCTGTGTCATCCTATTCAAAGAAACTGTAAAGTAACTATGTCTGACACCTGCCTTGCTCTCTTTTGTGTTGAGTGTGTTAATAATTCTGGAAGTACACAAAATACCCATGGGTTCCCTCCAGTAAGTCTTCAATAAGTTTGCACAAACGTATACACTAGCATGCAGTGGATATGCCTCTGGATGTAGAGCACCATACTTGGTTGGTTGACTAAACTCATCAATTTAGATTAATTTGGTGGGTTTTATTCATTTTTCCTTTTTAATGCATGATTTATATTACTTTTATTTCTGCATTTTCTCTCTCCCCTCTTTTTGTTTTACATATTGCTTTCATTTGTTTATAGAAGAAAAGAAAGCAGATCCAGAGAATGGGGATACAGGTAGGGTGCCTTATTCAAAATATTTTCATGTTTTTGCCCTTAAGTTCTTTGTTCTATTATGTTTAAGTAAATGTATACCATGGAATTGGATCACAATGTTGATGTATTTTTGGGATTTCAAATTATACACTAGGAAATGGAAACTGGCTTTCCCAAATGTATTTCCTTTGCTTTTTTAAGGAAGCCAAATTAGGGTGAGAAATGGGAAGAAAGCTAAAGAAGGCTGGCTCTCTGTCAGCCAAGAATTTCCCTGTGCTGATGAAAGCCCCACTGAGCTAACCTTCAGGCCATGGGATTTTTAATGTTAGAGAGTTGTTCAAAATAGAAAAACTGAGATGTTGCCTACAGTGTAATAATCCCAGTTGTGTTTGGTGTTTTTCCATCAGTGTTTTGTAATTTTTTGTGTTCCTATGGCTGAAGTTTGAGTTCACTGGCTATTTCTGTTGGAGACACAGCTACTGTCTAGAAGCAAAATTCTGCAAGGAAGTTAAGGCAGATGTATACAAATGAACACACTTTTGCCTGGACAAAATTTGGTTGCATACACTTCAGTACATTATTGCAGTACATTAAATGATATCAAAAGAAGCTTTAATTGTTCTAGTGTCGGTCTCTATAGTCTTGAGAATGTGTTGGGCTATGTTCTAGCTAAGGACTTGAATAACACAAGGGCTCAGCCTTGTGCTACCAGCATGAAAACTTATGCTCCTACATTTTCACCACTATTAATAACTATTAGTTAGATTCAGATTAGTTCTGATTTTTCTGCACACACTCCATAAACACCTCCTGGTTACAGTGGTCCTATACTTTGTTAGTTTTCCTTGGTTAGGAAAATCATATTAGAAGCTGAAGCTTCCTAATGCACCCAGACAGTTACTGAACACTCTGGAAGTACTTTCTGCTCCTTCTAAACGCCCATACATATGTTTCAGCTAAGTACAGATTTGCCAGCAGAAGTGGAGGTGATGATAGCCCTGCATTCTCACCACTTAGTGTGACACACATGCACGCTGGACCATGTGAATGGGAAGTGCCCCAACGCTCTCTCAGCCTTTCCTACTCTCATCTGGATCATGGCTGCATCTGGCTTTAGTTACATCGAGATTAGCCTGTGGCAGCCAGTAACCCTGGACACTCTTTCTGCCTGTCAGCTCCATGCATAGTACAACCAAAGCTGATCTTCTGCGTTATGAACTTTCCATTGCCCTCAGGATTCCCTCTTTTTGTGTGTAACTGAATTCACTTACTTTATTAAAGGCAGTTTCAAAAATTCATAGCAACTTAGATTTTCTTTTAATAAGCTTTTATGGGAATTGAATGGTTTTTTTCCTAAATTTTCCTATCTTGTTTTTCTCTTGAGACTAAAATATGCCACCAATTTTGATTATTTTGCTACAGAGGACTCACATGGAGAGCTTATGTGTTACACTTCCCTGTCAACTGCATATTTCAGAGTGCTTGGTTCTGCAAACCAGGAGGAATTGGAAACCAAAGTTTCACTTTGCCAAATGATCATAGATAGGAAATAATATTTTCACAAGTAATTGTGAAATTTCTAATTTATGCTCAAGAGTTGTTATTTCATCACTTCTTGTAATTTCCTGAAATTTGGTAGAATATCTGGGGAAAATGAACATATATGATAATTTCATAACAAAAATTGACAAAATTTCCCTTTTGGTGAAAAACATCTCCTTTATTAAATTACTGAAGAATGACAAGTGGATTTGCAGAATGTTAGGATTTCAGCAAAAGATGATTTCTTTCTTTAAGCAAAAGTTACGGTTTTACTTCAAAACCACTTACATGTTACTTCTGTCATTGAATAAAGAAAATATCATTTTCCAGTTTAAAGTTTTTGGTTTCAAGAGAGAAAATATTTCTTAAGAGCTTTTAAAACTAAATCCTTAAAAAATCACTGCATCTTACTGATTAATTGGCAAGTATTGCTTTGGGGCCTTTAATGGTTGAGGAAAATTGTGACAGGAAAAAATAGCTATGTTTTATTTTAGGAATTTTCATCTGCTACTGTCTTTTTCATTTTGTTTCTCCCTATAAAACACCATTTTTTCTTTTTCATTCATTTTTGTTGATTTTAATTTCTCTTAAAAGTTTTGATGAAGGCTTTATATTCATGTTGTTTGAACGGAGTAAAGATGGAGAGTTTGAATACAAAAATAAGAAGCCAGAGGATTTATAGATAATAGTACAGTGTCCTTATTCCCTTCCCTCTTCCTTCACCCTCCTCCTTCCAGACTTCCCACAAAGTGCTGCAAGAGGTCTCTCTTGTAGTGTGTGTTACTGCCATTACTGTTGTCAAGAAAGAAAATACAAAGCTCAGAGGCCTTTTAGAGGCCCTGTGCAAAGCCCGACTTTACTATTAGATTATGACTTAGAACTCAGGTTTAGGGTTTAAATCAGATATATATAGTATACTGGAATCAAATATACTCATCTCAGTTCCATAAATTGTTCAATATATGTAATGTATAGAAACTTCCATTTATGGCTATTGGGATTCTGAAATTTTCATCCTAGACAACTTTTCTGTTAAAATTATGGGAAGTTTAAAACAAATGTCAGTCAAAACTAAATGCTCTTTAGCATTCAGTGGATAATGAATTACTCTTGATTTATACCTTGTTAAAGTGAAAGAGAATCAAGCCTGTGTGTGTATAACTATATTTTGTTTTAAAATCTTTTTTTAATTCTGGGCTGTTGTCTTCCTCTAATTTTTCAATTTCTAACACTTCCACCTCAGCTTTGGTACTTAATTCCGTATTATTTTACATAGTAAATTGTGATGTTACAGTACCGGTTGGCTGAAACCAGCTGCTGCCCAAGTCATATTTTAAGAATCCATCCCTAATTGATACTAATCATATATTTGGTCCAAGAAGAATGAATCCTGAAATCATTCTTGAAGTTGTGTGTCATTAGAATGTAATACAGTGATGCCACTGGGTGGCTCTTTAACATTCCTTTATACATCTTTAAGTTGTTTTGAGCATACTAAGAGTATGCTCAAATGGTCAACAGAAGCTCTGCCAGCCTGTGGTTGTTACTTGATTAGTAATTTGGTATAATAATGCTGGTATCGCACTATAAAAAATGAAGAAGCCAGGGTCTCCACCCAAAAAGGTTATCTTTGCATTCCTTTTTTTAAACAAAAGACTTACTTTCTCTTCAATATTTTTGAAATAGTAAAATTCTATTCTGTGGAAACATTCTGTTCCATTTACATTTGTTTTTTCCACAAAGTTGGTTTCATTTGACTTGTGTAGGTAATGCAACACTTACTAAGATTCTGCTGAATTACTTATCTACTATTTTCCTCTTCTTGCAATTTTTTTGTTTTTCTGCAAAATTGTAATTCAGAAACTAAAATCATACACACTGTAATTTAAATAAATAAGATTTCATGTCTTTCTCTTAAAACTCCATGAGCATAACTTTAAACTTGGAATTGAAGACTGCTTGTGTATTTATTTTTTCTTTTTTTTTTTTTAACTTAACAGGTGCAATGGATGTAGAAGAGAGGAATCGCCAAATGAAAATGAGCAAGTACAAACAGGTAGCAGGATCAGATTCCAGGCTGGAACAAGATTATCATTCTAAGGCAAGGGAGTTTTGTTTTGAAAAGCAACAAAATATGCTAAACTAAAATATCTGGTATCCTTCTAGAAAGTAATATATGAGTGGGAGGTTGTTTCTTGAGTAAAAGTTTGTTGTGTACCTATAATAAAATTATTGGAAACCTGCAGCAAAACCCTTAACACAGAGTGTTCTTGATTATTAAAATTTAAGAAGGATAAGTTAAATCAAATAAAAGTGGTGGTGTAATTATCTGTTGAAAAGAACAGTAGGGCCATGATTTAAAAGCTCAAAGAGAAGGAAAAAAAAGGGGTTTATTGAGTGACAGGTGGAATGAGAGCTATTGAAACCTGTTCATGGCTTTCATATAGTTGAGCACAGGGTTATCTTCATATACTGAAAACTGGAAGATGTAGTGTTACTTAGTTTAAAAGTGGCAGTTTAGCTTTTGGAAAAGTGTTTTATACATCAACACGAGCTTTCACCCCAGCTGTGGCAATTGCCAAAAATCTGAATTGTTTCATAGTAGTATAGTCCCAAATACATTATCCAAAATTTCCTGCTATCTGGAACAGGGTCATGTCATATACAGTGTGTTAATTAAAATAATCAAGATATTTTCAATTTAAACTTCTATTATACAAAAATAATTTAGTGTCCTCTAAAAAACTTCATTAATTGAGGTCAGGTTGTAAGTGGGAAATGCGAGACTTCTGACCTATAAAAGCTGGGTGAGGAAGAGAAGTCTGTTTTAGACTTCTATTTCCAGGATGTAGTTCCTTGCTCCAAGGATCCTTAATATTTGAAGATAAAGAAATCATCAAATTTATTAAGTATTATTAGTTTTGCAGATAATGTAGACTTACATACTTCGTATAATTACTTTATAGAATGTACATTTCACTAGGGGAAAATAGAAGAAGAGCTGTAGTGAAGCCCATGACAAAATGAAAAACACTATTAATGAAAATAGTTAGAATTGACAAAACAAAAAAACCCTGTGAAAATGGCTTAAAGTACTTTAAAACTCTGTAGATGTGCTGCATGATTATTTGGGTATTTTACAAATGGTAGTTTTCACTGCAGAAGGCATAGGAATTTTTTTAAACATGTAGAAAGGACTTGGTATACTGTCATGTTTAGATGCTTGTTTTATGTTGACACGGCAAAATTATTTTCACGTTTGTCTATATTGTCAGCTTTGAAAGGTGTAACCATTTAGATCTGAGCATAGTACTGTGAGCAGACCTTCTCGCAAGTGTTATGATTGTATGTACCACAGAAATATGACGTTATGTATTGTATGTATAACCAGACTTATTCTGCTAATATTCCTGCTCCCTCAATGCTTAACTGAAATTTGAGTCAGAAGTAGGACTGGCATGGAGTAAGGAGAATAAATGGTCTCTCATGTGAAGGAGCTGGATAAAATATAACTACCTAAGGAAACTTTTCCTACCCTTGTTTTTCCATTTCACCCACACCATATTATTGGGCCTCACTATCCATCTTTTATCTTTTTTATTAAAATTTTACCTTCAGTATTATTGGAATGTATTAAAGAGGAAAATTATGAATGGAATTATTTTATGAAAATGGTGATTTATTTATTGCACACATCAAACAAATTGTCTCCAGAAATAAACAGTTAATTTACTCTTCTGCCAAAGTGTAGTTTCAGTATTTGAAAATGAGTTATTTATTCTATCAATGAACTTGTGGAACTAGACACTGAATATTCACATATATGTATTAATTCATAATGCATTGTTAAAATTGTATAGTTTTAAAGCCATATAAGAACCGTAACTCTCATAAGCCATATGAGAGTTCTGTCTTCACTTTTTTACTACCACTGGTTCAGTTCCCCTTAATTAAGTGCTTATATTATCTAGAGACAGAAAATGAGTAAGTACATTTTATCTACCTGGTTTCTACAAAAATTCTTCGGGAATTATGAACTGAAACACATATGTCAAATGCTGACTGAAATCTCATGTTCTGTATACTATACAGTGACTTTGACTTTTTAAATCTGTCAACTGGCACAAGCAGGCAGTCAAGCATACCATGGCTGAGAAAAATGTCATTAAGTAGATACCAACCGACATTCAGGAAAGCTAGCACATGGAATTTTCTTTTACATTTCTGTTCTATTTCTTTTTTTAAATGGGAGTCAACAGCAAGTGTATCTCCCTCATGATTACTTTGAGTTAAGAAAAAATATCATTCCTTGCTGAGAAAGCAAAAGGTGTAACAGTAGAAGTTTTATTAAATATTTAAATATTAAAATAGGCGTCCTGTGTTATACCTCTAGTTTTATTCTACCTCTGAAAGTCAGTACTAGAGGCTTTAGAGGAAGGTACGTACATTTCTATGGTGCATAGTTATACATTAAGAAGCTTGTGGGAAGAGTTCACTTCCAGACATCTGTATTCTTAGAAGCTGCTGAAATATGAAATTGAGTTTCCCTTGTATTTTTTCCCCAGGATTGATAAAATTGCAGATTGCATTTTTATTATTCATATGCCTCATTATTTTTTGAAAACTAAGTATTCTGCTTCCATAATATTTTGTATACATGAGTTTGGCAAGTAATATATTGTGTAAAAGAGTTATTTCCTTAAATGCAGAAGTTGCGTAGGTATGGTTTCAGCACAGACATAAGGAAAGCAAGCAATATATTTGATTTTCGTATAAACATACTTACACCTAAAGAGACGTGAGAGGAAAAACAGTGTGGGCATTAAGTATTAAGTAAAAGTATTTCTGGCATTGGAACAACTATTTATTTCTGAATATTGAGTACTAGTAAACTTGTAGTAGACTAGTAGTAGACTAGTAGACTGAAGTCTGAATTGCAGTGCTGGTAGAAGCTGACCTGCAGGAAAACTTGAGCTCTGGTAATACAGAAAAAAAAGCGCAGTAGGAAAGTGTTCAACCAGAGGGAAAAAAAAGCCAGTTACTGTACTGTAGCTCTGCAACACTAGCCTGATTGATGCAATTTTCCTCAGTAATGTTTCTAGGACTCATTTGTTGTTTTGCATAAAAATTAAGCTTCCGAGTTCTTAAGTGTGTAAGCAGGCTGCACTGTGAAGAGGGCAGGGCCAAGGTGGGAGCCCAGAGAAGCTGAGTGAGGAGCATCTAGATTCACTTTGGACTAATTTGGTTGATCTGGCTTTTGAAGTCAATTCCCAAACTACCTTTTAAAACCTCTCTGAAACGGTCTACCTTGTTTCTTGCCTGGTGCTGCTGCCATTAGCTCTCTGAGGAACAAATCAATAGTGCTATACTTGGTGAGTAACTCCTTCCCCTGGCTGTTCCCACCACTGCTCAGATTCAGGAGTCCCCACTGACAAACCAAAGATAAAGGGTGGGAGGAATTGTGCCATTCCTCTCTCCTTGCCCTCATGACTGCAACGTGCCCAGTGGATTGACTAGGGAGAGTTGAAAATCTTTGTTGCTACTGAGAAAAAACAGTGAAGATATTTCTTATATACGGAGCCCTAGAAATGTTTGCAATCAGTGTGAAATCAGTGTAGGACCGAGAGACAATTCCATCAACTCAGGCCGTATTAGCCACTACAAAAGGGTCTGAGTAACTAAACACGTGGAATGTCAAATTAAAGGGGGCTGGATTTATGTAGGAGTTAGAATAGTGAAAAAATTATTGTTTTCTTTAGGAACAAAGCTACAAGAGAGACTGGCAACTAGCTGACACACATTTAAACCTCAAAGTATCATGAGGCTAATTTTATTTGGTTTTTTTAGGAGAAAATAATGATTACAAAAAGGCAGAGAAATACAGCAGTTAGTAATAGTAATATAGTAATTAGGAAGATAGTATATTAGAGCAACTAGGAACAAAGTTGGGGTAAAAGAGGTAGAAGACCAGATAAAATTGAAATTTTTGTAGAACTGGTGGCAAGATTATTTAGCCAAATGTAGAAAAGAGGACACCAAATAGAGAATAATACAGAACATCAAAGAGGACTTTCCAACTTCACCTTTAATGATTCATATTGATGATAAGACTGAAACTTTCTACATCATCAGATGTATGCAATGCTGCAGTTCCTGTTAATCAATGACCACAATTCAGGTTTTTGATGGGAGCATAATTCTCTGTGTTTGGTGTAGGAAACTAGTAGTATTAGGCAATCTAGCATGCTGCTTTGTGATCTTCTAACCTGTTAGCAAGACCAAGACAAATTAAGCAGTGGAAGAGTTAAGCATGCGTTCAGCTTATTTGATCAGTCCAGATGCAGCTGAAATGCCCTTGGAGCCTGCAGACGGTGACAAGCTGCAGTTCTTCAGACTGAGACACTTTGATTCAGCAATGAATCAAGTACTGCCTTATGGGTTACCTGTATGAGAGAATGTGCAAAAGGTAAGAGCTGTAACACTGGAGGTGGAAGAGGTTGAGTTTGAATACATTAGAAGCAGATCTCCTTAACTCTCAGTCTTGTTGCAATGTGCAAAAGTGTCCCAAGAACTGCCTTTTTCCTCTGAAACCTTCTGTAAGTAGTAGTGTCATCAGTACAGCTACATGTGGTATCCTTTGACCTCTGTTGTTGATTGGAACATTTGATTTAATGGTGTTTTGGAGATGCCCGTTTCTCCTCATTAAAAAATCACAACAGAGCAGTACACAGAGCAGTAAAGATTATGAGCAGAAATAACTTGTCACTTTTCTTCTTGAAACCCTTGCGGAAGAGGTGTTGAACAAACATCCAAGCTAATAGGGTGATAAGGGTTTGATATTCGTACTGTATATAAGCTGCAGTGGATTCATATTGTTTTCAAATTGTCAATTGTTTTTGAAAATTTAAGCTTAGAGGCTGGGAGTTCTGGGAAGATCATGATATACCCAGTAATAATTTGATAATTTATAATAATTGTGAATATACCTCTTTGATCCTATAATTCACAGAAGAAATGGAGGCTAGGTTAAATATTTATATTCCCTCAAAACAGTGCAGAAATTGGAAGTCTGTTTTGTACACATTTCTTTTTAACATACCAGTTTAAATTTTAAAATTTTAGATACCTGGATAAAACTTAGAAAGACAAAATAATTAGAATGGAGCTATGCTGAAGAATAATTAAGACGGCAAAAATTAACACAGATAATGCCACACACAAATATTCCACGCAATTAGTTTCTATAAAATACCTGTAAAACTAAGGGCCTAACTAGTAGAATTTGATGGGCTTATAAATGGGAATAGCTGTATGTAGTTTTATGAGATTCCTTCATCTTCCACTTCCCCACCTCCACACCAATAAACTCTTCGTTTCAGGAAATAAACCAAACACCAACTGGGCTCAGAAAGAATTTTCCATATGAGGAAACTATTTGGTTATTGCCTGTTCCATGGCTTCTGTGCTTTCCTATGGACTTGTCAGTAATTTCATTTTTGGACAAGATATTTGATAGCTAAACAGGCTGTCTGGTCTGAAGAGACAGGTCCTGTCACTCTCAACAGGCTGTGAGCACTCAGGTTACCAAATCAATCATGCGTATTTATGATACATAACAAATTTTTCAACTCAATGGCAGAGACAATCTCCCTGGCCCATAGTTCTGATAGCATTTATATTTTTAATACAAAATCTTGTGGAATAAATTTCTGATGTTGCAGTTCTGGTTCCTATAAATACAGGATTTAAAGTTCAATTTTAAGACTTAAAAATGTAGCTAGATGAAATAAATTCAGAATTCTAGATTTGAGCTCTATACACATGGTAATGTAGGAAACATCTCTTCTTTTATTTCTATTTTTATCAAACTGTATTTTGCTGATGGGTTAAAAGTAATTCAATGACTGAATACAGATGTGCATTGGTGTGATTTCTAGTATTTTCTTCTTCAGTCAATGATATGCAAACTCTCAAAAAAGATTTCTGTTGCTGTCATTTTTCATTTAATTCAAACCCTCTTTTAATTTATTTTGGTTCTGATGCTTTTGTAATTTATTTTTAAGTCTTGAGTGTCCATGTCTATTAGACATTTAGGGTGATCTTAAATGTAATAATGTGGTTAACACAAATACTGCATTCACATATCATGATTATGGCTGAAACAGAAACATCTGAAAGTAGACTGAAACTGGCTGTCTTTATTTGCCAGCATGTATTTTCTTTTCTCAGCCATTTTCTTAGGTTTTGTGTAAGCTTCTATTGCTATTCATATATCCAGAAAGCAGAAGTTAAATACATTACAAAAGGTTGTTAAAGTACCTTATCATTTTACAATGAATCTCAAAGAGAAAAAAATGACTCCTGAAAGTAAAATAATAAAATCATCAATCTATTTAGGCTCTGAATATTCATTAGTTATTTGAGTTATTTTATCAAACACATCAATATATCAAATATATATCAAAATGTATATCAAAAGATTTCTGTAAAGGCCAGAATCAATTTAGTAACTGTAACCATTCCATTATTATTCACATTTTTAAATCACCTGCATGCTGTTTTGACCAACTTCCAGCCAGAGTAATAACCGCAATTTGTCTTAAATCCTTTTATCCTTTTTCTAATAGGATATTTTTTCCTTTCAGGACTGCTTTGTATAGACATGTGAATCGCTAAACTGTTAGTCTATTTTGGTTCAGAGTGACTATCTTCTCATAGTAAACTCAGTTATTTCTGTTTATATTTCTCATCTGAAATTAAGCTTTAAAGTTCTAAGATGCTGTTGAACTGAGTCACAATTAATATATAAAACAGTGTGACTGTGCTTGAATTAATTATCTAAGATGTACTGAAACTGATGCTATGCTGATAATAAATGAGAAAATCTACAGAAAACAAGAAAGAAAATTAACTGGAAAATACGTACTAAATATCTGGGTGCCAAAGTGTGACACTCAAATAGAGAATGTATGAAGTTAATTGAATTGCTGCAACAGTCAGGGAGCTCCAAAAAATGAGAATAATGATCTATGATAATATGTATCACACCAGACTGCAGTTAATTCTGTGGCAGGCAGCATAGGCGCAAAAAGGACATTATTCACATTTGAAACCTAACAAGGGTATAGCAGTGGTTTCAGCTAGATGGAAACATGTTTGCTAGATCAATTTCCTAGGCTATTGACCTTGACAATTCCAAGTAAAGCGTGGCATGCAAGTAGAAAGGATAGATGTGAAGTCGCAGTGCAGTGTTCGCATGGAGCCTGCTTAAACGTGTAGGATTCAAAATGAAGAAGCTGGACCTTTGTCTGCTTCAAGGGGGTGGCTCAGAGGCCACTGCCAGACTGAGAGGCAGGGGAGCTGGCTGGCCCCTCGCCTCCTGCGTCTCCTGCCCTGCCTGGTTCTCCTGTGCTCAGCAGCTTGAGAGTTGCTCCTGGCATGGCCACTGGAGAGCCACTGCCCATGGTTCAGCTGGGCATACCTTAGATGGAGGAGTCGCCCAGAGTTTACTCTTCTCATTTGTAATTCTGATTATAATGATGAGGACTGTGATGTGGTTTTAGCAGTGTGGAGGTTTTCTTCGGCCCAGCCTCGGGGACTGCTTCTCTTTAGTAAATGGGTTGATCCCTGGCAGTGTTCAAGGCCAGGCTGGATGGGGCTTTGAGCAAGCTGGTCTAGTGGGAGGTGTCCCTGCCCACGGCGGGGGGTTTGGGACTAGATGGTCCCTTCTAACCTGAACCATTCTATGATTCTATCATTTGCTTTGATAGCAGCCCCAAAGTTATCAGTAGAAAATTTTCCAGTTTATCAACGTTTTTTGCAAAAAACAAATATGTGATTTTGAGGCCATGCAAGAAAAAAAGCTATGTATCTCTCTCAGATTTCCCCAAGGCATTGCATTTTTTTGATTTTTTTTTTTTTTTTTTGAAGTATCTTAACTACATAATCTCTCACAGTTAATTTTAGTGACTGTAAATGTGACTTCAAGTGTACATATTGCAAGTAGTATATATGAAGGATTGGGATGGGTATGGAACACACCACCATTATTCTGTAAAAGCTGCTTCTGCACAATGGAGCTTATCAAAGCAGGGTCAGGACCTTGGGAGTCTCATCATAGGGAGGTCTTTCCTTTGTAAAGTCTTCATACCTTCAGCATCACTTCTCATGAGGTTGTTACTAAAACATGAAATTATCTCTGTGACCCTTCTAACCTATGGTATGTTATTTGTTGGAAGTCTTTGGTTACAATAACTAATATTGATTTACTGTTAGGCAATAGAATATTTTCTTTAGGAATACATCAGAAGGAATATTATCCTCCTCCGGCAGATGGAAATCATTGTTTTACCAGAAATTTCACTGACAGTCTGGAATCAGTGAATAGTAACAGGAAATAACAAGAAAAAAACCCCACAGTTCTGAAAATTGAATCCTTACTTCTGAACAGAATAATGATATACCCAAAAAGTGTTCATTTTTGTAATATGAAAAGTAGAATAGTTAAATTATTGCAGCAAACTTGTTCTACTAGTACTATTCCAAGACAGTAGAAAATTAAATTTTAGACAAAATTGACAAATAAAGTCTGCATAACAACCCCCCCCCTTTTTTTTTCCCTAAAAGAGCACCTTGTCCTGAATCTTTGCCTTGATTATATGTAGATTTTTCACCTAATAATCTTAAGTATCATGCTGAAAAGAAGTTTGGAATTTGTGTTTCTTCCAGAGTCAGTTTATGTTGGAGAAAATAATTCATTTATCACACAACCAAACATACACAATTTTGTCATGAAGTTCAACTTGTGTTATCACAGTAAAATGTTATATCTTTTTTTCTTTGAACTATGTAAAATCTTTAAAAGATGTTATATTCATGTCTTCATATAGACTATCTTAGAACCATTAAATTTCAGAGAACCAGGATTTATCATCCTGTTTCTGTTCTCTCTCGAGTGACACATGCCATCAGGTAAAAAACAATTCTGTGATTTGCATGCTTCTGCATTTTAATTGGAAGCAATTACCTCATTAATAATATCTGCATTTTACTTAGTTTGAATATGATTTTCTAAAAACAAAATTCAAAATACTGTGACATAGTTTTCTGTATCTAAGAGACAATAACGTAAATTCACTTCTGGTAAACAGGCTGACTTTCAGATACAAGAATTGTAAAGACGTAACTTGGATGTTTTTAGGAGGAAGTTAGAAACGTTTCTCACTTCTAAGCTAGTTTCTAGTCACATAAATTTAGGAAATGCTATACTAATTTTATGCTAAGGAAACGTGTAAAATAAAAATAACTTGAAGGGTTCTAATAATTCATAGTCTCTAAAGATCTTTGAAAACGTTCACAGTAGTTTTTGACCCCAGAAGAGTTCTGATATAGATAACTGTCTTGTGAAATGATCTAAATACAGTTTAAATTGAATTTGTTTCTTCTGGAAGTGCTACATATTATTATTCTACTGTTAAAGTGTTTTATGTGGTGAAGTTGAAGTTATAAGTAATGTTAATAGGTGTTGCATATTTTCTGTAAAAGTGAGTTCAAATTAACTTTACATGCAAGCAAAGAGGTAAATGATTATAGTATTTGCAGTGCAATGACAGACATAAGTAATACGTGTTTTCTAATTGCTCTGTCTTTGAGAACTGAAGCACAATGACTAAAGAGAAAACGAGAGCTCAGTTTTACTATTCCCCAGGACCAGTTTGCATCCTCAGGATCTCCCTGCAGCCTTTTTTCCCCTAGTTGCAATATAACAAGGGTAAAGCTGCTGAGGAAATACATTTTAGGGAAAAGTAATGTTTTCTAAGCAGTTTTAACTTGCTTATGGAAGGATAAGGAGATGGTGATATCTACATTTTGCAGATTTGTTTCCCCTTTAGCTAGACATGAATCAGCAGAAAATTTGTAGACAAATTATGAGCTGAGCTGATATATTTCTTATTGTGCAGAGATTTTCCAAGATATATTCTAATAATCAGAGATAACAAGATTAAGAAAAAGATTATGGGGTCTTCCCTCAAATCATGCTTGATTTTGGAGGCTATCCTCTGATATCTATGGATTTAAGGACTTAGAAAGTGGTATCCTACAAATATATATTTATATCCTGTTCTTGAGCAATTGTGTTATTCATGGTCCTTAGGCACTTCTGCTTACAGGAATAAGCACTCACCAGATGGCCCATGTGTCAATCCAGCTGTTCTCTTCAGCATGAATTCCTTTAAAGGTGCTGGGTCCCAGGACAAATTTGGTGAAAGTCGTATTTAATAGGGAAAGCAGGATTAAGGGGGAAGTTCATATCTCTGTTCTCAAATGAAATACTTAACAGGCTTTTGGGGTGAAATGAAATGTAGTGAAACAGAAATTCTGTGATAAGAAAAGATGGTTGTCTTTCCATCTTTTTCTATTTGTCTTTGTTTTTATGAGAGACTCAAGGACTAAAAAAAAAATTACAGTAATGTAGTTTAGAATCCAATTTAAATGAGAACTGTTTAAAATGCATATTGTTTGACTTCCTAGTTTGCATTTGCGAAGTAACGTCTCAAAGAAGACCAAATAAGGTAGAACAATCAAAGACAAAAGAGGATTTCTTAAAACAGAAATCATGCTTTGTTAAACTCTAAAAAAGCAGCTGTTGCCTGGATGGCAGGACTTTATGAAGTGCAAGAGATTTTGAGCGCAGTGGTGACAGAAATGGCATATGAACCACTTGAGGAACAAAAACAAATACAGGCAGCACATGTTGATTCTGTTTATCCAATGTAAGTAGGATTCACTGGAGTTAGAAGACCAAAAAAGAACAGAAACAGAATTAAAAGTTATCACTGAAACTGAACCCACTGAACAAGTGAGTTAACTGTAGGGAGGCTCACCAGTTTGTCCTAACAAACATGCTGGAGTTCACCAGGAGATAAAGTGCTGGAGATACCATTAAATGCAATTGAACAGTAGATTGTGAAGCCTTGGACACCTGCATTTTTGTAATCACCCTGAGCTGAACAATTCAGGTTTTCTACAGTGAACAGTGTCCATGATGATGCATCTTCAGGAGACTTGGCAGAGTGTTCTGGAATGCTAAAGGATTGCTGATCTCTATTTTAAATAGATTTTCTTCCTTCTGTATAAGACCATCAAAAAGTTAATGTGTGGCAGTTAAAAAGATGCTAGAAATTTTGAGATCTACACCAAGAGTTTATTACCCACCATCACAAAGCCAGACTGTGAACCCGTTTATCTAAAGTGAAACTTGGTGACTAACTCTTCCCAGTTTTAAATAGCATTTAAAAATCAGGAGAAGGTCAGCAGTATGAAAGAGAACTTGGATAGTAAATGTTTCAAATAAATCTTAGAAAAAGCTTTGCTTTATGTTCTGTTTCGCCTGCTTTCCTGAATTTCCTTTCATGTCAGAAAGGGGGGACTGAATTTTGGACATCCTTCTACCCTTAGTTCTCATTAAAGAGTTCTTTTGAAGCTCTTGTTTGTTTACCTTCATATTGACCAATGACTTGATGATTTGGGGTAGAATCTCTCTCTATGAGCAGTGACTTCAAGGTAGCTTTTGGTGAGATATTGTGACATACCTGCTTGGCCATTATAAACCTTACATTTTTTACTTCAGTGTGTAACACATCTTGGATTACCTTTTAAGATTTTTTTTTTGAGGTGGTGCTTAGAATTTTCCTGTGTTCTTTTACTTTACCTTAAAATACATTTTTTTTTACTTACTGTGTTTTTCATAAGAGAGGTGGGATTTTGAACAGTGTCTTTGTGATTTTGAGCAGTCTTTGGAACAATGTGGTAACTGTACCCCAGCAGAAACAACTTTTTGTCTTTTGATTTGGCTTGCCTCAGGACTACCTCACTCTAGATTTCCAGTTGTCCTTAGACAGTGATCCATTGGTGGCTTCTGCATTATTGCTGCCCTTGCAGTTTCTTTTATCAGCTCCTGGATCACCTTGACTCATAGGATGACAGAGTAATTTGGATTGGAGGGGACCTCAGGAGCTGTCTAGCCCAACCCATTGCTTAAAGCAGGGTCAGCTGTGAGATCAGTACAGGTTGCTCAGAGCTTTGTCCCATGAGGTCTTGAAAACGTTCAAGGATGAAAACTGCACAACTTCTCTGGGCAACCTGATACGCTGCTTCACTGTACCTGGGGTAAAAATGATCCTTCTTATACCAGTCAGGGCTGCTGTGAGTTACTTGACTCTGTCTTTTTGGCATCAGTATGATCCGTCAGGCTGCTGTTTCGTACTCCCAAAGCCGTCACTTCTCCAGGTCGAACAAGCCCAGCTCCCCCAGCCTCTCCTCACAGGGCAAATGCTCTAGCCCCAGCCATTTTGGTGGCCCTCCAATAAACTCATTCTAGTTTATTGATTACATTGTTGTACTTTGGGTCTCAAAACTGGGTACAATATTCTATATACGGTCTAGTGAGTGCTGAGTAAAGGGGAATAATCCATCCCCTTGATCTAGTGGTTATGTTCCAGTCAATATAACCAAGGCTGCATTTCTTTGCTGCCAGGGACCACTGCTGACTTCCTTCATCTTTTTCGTTGTTCAGTTTTCATTTGCTAATTTAGGTAGGATGCTGTTTGCAACATGGCTTAATCCTGTAATGAAATCAGGCCTTAGGAGCTCCTTTGTAAAACTGTATACATGAGCACTGGTTAGTGAAATCAATAAATGGATGGGACTAAACCACTAAGCGAAAGACGTGGGAACTTTTGAAGTAGGTTTTTTCCATGTGTTCAACAGAAATAACGGATATTCCTTTTTACCAGCATGTTTCAGTTGGTGGCCTAACTTTATTGGAAATGAGGATGGTTTAGAAGGCTGCAGTCAGCTCTTTTTATGCAAGGCAGAAGTAGATTAGAATGTTCTGAATAATGGGAAAAAAATGATGTTGGATAAGGAATGGGAGTAAGGAATGGATGTACAGGAAACCACTGTACATCCAGACAGATTTACTGGTTCAGGCACTGTACTGCTCACAAGTAGCAACACCATGTGTAGCTCTCTCTTTTATGCTACTGCAAGACAAGAATGCCAAGAGAGGCACAGTAGTGCCAGGGTCAGGAGATCAAGGGGTGCCTAATGCAAAGCAAGAACAGGCCGAAGGGAGAACAGGATTGGAACAGTGCCAATGAGTCTCATCAGAAGCAAAATATAGGGCTAAGAAAGCAGGATCCAAGAATTAGGAATAAAAAGGAGGAAGATAGGATGGGATCCAGGACTAGAAAGCAGAAGTCAGGATCAGCAGCCAAAAATGAGTCTGTGTAGAACTGGTTGCAGCTCCATGTTGTGAAGCCCAAGGCAGCCTGTGGAGCTTATTATATACCTAATATTTATAGCAGAGCAGTGCAAGACTTCATCTTCCTGGTCAGTCCTTAAATCTCCCAAGGGACTGATGGATGCCACGTGCAGCTGATAGCTAAAGCAGGGCTGGCAGAGGCTGACCTGCCCAGCTGTACCTCAGTTGTCTTGATGGAGCCTGGCAGAGTGACAAATGTAAGCACAGATTATCGAGTTGGCTAATTACATGCAAGGACAGCTTCATCATAGCCTTCATCTTTTTGGTTTCTTGGTATGCAAGCTACAGATAAACATACATTCTCTCTACGTATTCATTTGTGTATAGTGTTTTGTAAAAATGACTTAAAACATTTTGCTTTCTATAAATGTAATGCTAATGTTGTAAATATTAGTAAGCGTTTAGTTTTGGTTTTAATGACAGACTTCATTAGGCAGCCATTAACAAAGGGTTTAGAAAGACTCAAAAAATCCAATAACATTCATTCAAATGATCTGTGGTAACTAAAATTTGCAATGCCTTTAGAGGATGTGAACTTGCACTGAAAGCTACAGTTGAAATTACAGAACATTTCATACAATTGCTGTGCTCTGGCTGCTCAAGAGCTTTTGACAGTGAGGCAAAGAACTATTGAAACAGTCCAGAATGGTTCTTTAATCTTGCAGTAGCACAATGGACAATTGTCTGAAACATCTTCCCAACATTTTGATCAGTAAAAACATTGACCAGATTTGCATGTTCCTGTGTAAATTCTAGCAAATAAAAACGGATGAGTAGACTATAAAAAAGAAAAAAAAAAAAGAAAAAAAAAGATGGTTGGAAATCACTGACAGTTTCAATTGCCTGGACAACTGCATGATTGTATAGTCCAAGATAGAAGATGGGTAACAATAGATTAAAGCAATATGAAACACTTTTAGAGTCCCTTTGAATTAGAAGTTCCAAAACAGTTTCTTTTGAGAAAAAAGTATCAGAGTAGTTGTAGCTCTATGTGGCCTGTCAGTCATACAGTGGTAGTTCACAAAGAGGTCAAAATGTTTGCAGAAGTTGTTGTGTTAGGAAGTAGAACAGCTATTTGTTTTTCAGCTTTAATAATCTTGAATTCGTCACAACAGGAAAGTAATCTACTGCAGTGACAAGGTGTTGGCACAAACACCTCTCACTTTGTTGGGATGTCCAGCTAATTTTACTAATGCAGAGGAAAGGACTTTTAGAAACTGTGTTTGATAGAATTTGTAATAATGTAATTTATCCTGTTCTTCAGCACAGCAAAATAGGACAAAATCATCTTAGTATTATAAATATAAAAATGACTTTTAATCAATCCCTCTGCTTGCAGCAGACTTCCAATTTTTGAAACAGTTTGAAGAGGCTGAGTACCCTTACTGCTTTATGCATCATAAAGTCCAGAATGCTGCCTATATTATATGAGTCTTGATTGAGTTGGAAATGAAAATTTAGCCTTATTCCAATAAAAGAGACACATATTTCCAGCATGGGGAAAGTCAGGAGATAATTTTCCTACTGCGATGGCCGTTATTTAAAAAATAAAAATAATTAAAAAATCAAATAGAAACAGTATTTAGTGAACCAGCATAATAGGCAGGTACATTTTACCACAGCCTGGACCTCCTGATTGTCCAAACCAGGGGAGCTCTCAGTGCCCATAAGGCTCCCTTACTGTCCTCATGTTTTCTTCTGAGGGAAACTGGAGTGTACTGGGTAGTTGCTGGATGTGATGATCCAAGCCTGTGGCCGTGCTGCAGCCAGGATCCGGCCACCGGGGCAGCAGTTGCGCAGCAGGGCCCATTCAGATGGTGCAAACCCCTCCAGCATGATACAGAGGGACGTCAGTGGAGAGGGACGGGAAATGGTAGCAGTGTCTCAGATATAAGAGGTGGATGGCACTTGGTTAATGATGACCTTCTCAGTCTAATAGTTGATCTTATCATGCAGTTGGTGACATTTAGAAAAAAAAAGGAATTGAAATTTGGAGGAAGGAAACAAGGAAAATATATGAAGTATATGAAGATGAAATGCCTTGGGGCAACTTTAGCCACACAAAAACTGAAGAAAGAATAGTGCAAAAATGGTCGTGTTTTACAGTCAGAGTATATGTCATGAAAGAACTGAATACTTTTAAAAAATCAATATTCACACAATGGAAGTGCTGTTTTACTTTTGAGGCAGAGAACAAAGGAGAACTTCAGAAACTGCCTTATATACAACTGCAATTTAAGAAACAAATGTTAAACTGAAATGCCAGCATGGCTTCTGTCAGACAAGCCATATATTTCCTTTTGTCTTCTGTGCTGCAGTTACTGAAACACTAACATGCAATACATTTACTATTATAATCCATTTCCTAAACAAAATTGTCAGATATAAGGTCAAAAGTAGAATAACAGTAGAATAAAGAGTAATTTGGAGCAGAGTTAATGGATGAATATGAGGTATCTGAGTTTTGTCTACCAAGAAAGACTATTTTGTTTCAGTTTCTAGATGTTACTTTGGTAGGCAGCTAGCAGATGCGGAGACTGAAACTCAGACAATGTGTAAATAAAACTTTTTAAAACAAATATTGTATATTAAGACATTCAGATTTAATTAAAGGATCAATTAACTTTCCCAATTTCAAATCTAAAACATCCTGAAATAGTCAGGGTCAAATAACATTTCTGTGCTATCTGATGCGGTTGAAAATGTTTCATGGGAAGTACCTTTACGTACAGCTGAGAAAAAAGACACAAGGTAATGATGTGATGATCTTTTTTCACATTGTATTTCCAAAATGGAGCAACCTTTAAGTTGCTTTTCTTGCCATAGCAATTCTCAGTCTTCACCATATATCACTACATTATTACTATTGCATTAGCTTCAAAAAACCCACACAATAAAGCGGTTTTATTTATGAAAATGTTTGATGTGTTATGTACAGCACACTGCTATGAAAAATGTATTTCATGAACTGATGTTCTCCAGGTGAGGAAATGAAAGAGATAAAAATCAAAACCATAGGTTTTTGAAACTTTCAGCGTGCTGCATAATGGCTCTTTAGAATAACTTTGTGCGATGCTGATACTGTTTGCCACTTCGTGGTGCTTGCATGTATTTAATTTAGAAAGAAAGGTTCGTTTCCATGGACTGCTTGGCAAGCTCAGTGTGGGATCTGCAGGTTGAGGTCTGTGGTTCTGTGAATCACCACAAGTAATTATCTATCCCTTAATTGGAATGTAATTAACAATTCCATCAATGATTTACGTCTGACACTATGGTCTATCCTATTTCCCGGAAGGATAGCCGTGTCAGGTCTGTAATGCTGGTGGGTCACGAGCTGCTCTCCGTACGACAGCTGTCCATGCAGGCTGTACATTAGCTCTGCTGGGAGCCAGTACCAGCGTAGCCTGGGCAGCACAGGGTTTGCTGTGACAAGTACATCTGCTTGGCAGCCTCGGCAAATACCAAAGGCCTGAGGGCAGCTCTGCTTTGTCTTCTCTGTAGGGCACGGTGGTAGCCCAGTACACCAGGCTGTGCTTCCCAGTCTGTGTAGTTTTAGGCTAAATTGACACAAACTGCTCTCATACCTTTGACTTCAATGCAGAATTATTCTAGGGAGGGTTAGGTGGGTGGAACTGAATAGATGGGACTTAACATATACATGTCTTATTAGGCATGGTTATTTTTTTTCTTCTCCAAAGGGCTCAGTAGTTGCACTTTTAAAAGGAGTTGCTGCAAAAGAACAGTTATTTTATTCTGGTATAATTTTCCATTATCCCTGATAGTCAAGACAGCTGTTTAATTATTGTTTTTATGTTCCCAAATGAATATATCGATAATAGTATTTGCTGTCTTCTTTATCAAGCAAAAATATGAATGGCATCAATAAAAGCAGTCAGTAAATATTACAACATTTAAACATTGTAATTGCAGAGATACCCTGTGAGTTTATGTCTGGCTAAGTGCACTCTCACACTTAAAGGCTGGGGAGGGTTTGTCAATAGACACAAATACTGTGAATTAGTACAGCTCGGGAAGCTGGCTGCAGCTTGCGCCACTGGTTTACGTGATCCTGCAGTTTGGGCTGTCCCTGGCCTCTCTCTGCAACAGTTGTACACAGCACAAGCATTTTTTCTTGTCTTTATTTCATCTCCATCTCTGAAAACAGGCAAAATGACTTATTATGTCTAAATGTAAAATTCATTTATGGTAAATAGGCGCTCAAATGCTATTCTGAAATGCTATTCAGACATTGCACAGTCTCTCAAAATACTCCCCAGTGTTAACTTATTCCTTGCAAGGGAACAGAAGCAAATGATCTGTGTACTTCATGAAAGACAGTTATTCTAAAACTATAAAAAAGGGACAAATTCGATAGCCAAACCTGGACACCCTTCTCTTCTGCAGGACTACATAGGTCTGCATCATGAATTATTTTCTTCAGGTGACTGAGTCTAATGTTGCTTCCCCCAAGAGTTCAACAAGCCACTGATGTATTATGCAGATTATTTTCTCCCATTGTTTTCTTTCAGTCCTGTCTGTGGTGCTCTTCACATCTTTCCGTATTGTCTTCTTTCAATGTCAGCCAAACGACTACCTGGTGATCATTGACAATTCATCTTGCAATACTGTTTTTCTGAAAAGATTATCAGTAGTAACCTGTCAGATTTCTGTATACACAGAAATATCTGTATATGAAGAGAAGAGAGAGGACAAAATACCTTTTTGCTGTTGATTATATCTGCACATAGTGCAATGCAGAGTGGCACAGACTTAGCATTAATGTAAAGCTAGCTTGTGTAACAAGAACAAATAGCCATAATGTTTTGTTCATCTCTAACTTGAATACCTTTGCACAGCACTGCTTTATGTTGTATGGGCTTACTGCTGATCGCCAGTCACCTGCCAGTTCCAGGTGGCAATTCAACAATTCCATAATTGTTAACAAGCCCAAATACTGTTGTAATTTTTTAGTTTCTGAGGAGTTTGTACATTTTCAAGAACAAATTATCTCTAGTCCTGTCCCAGCCTTTCCGACTTCCCAGCCCAGCAGTCCAGCAAGATGTGGGGTTGGTTTGCACAGCCACAACATCACTTTGTCTTTTGGTTTGATAATTCCATCTATCTATTTACTTTAAAAAAATAAAAATAAAGTTAACATTTGTCAACCAGAAGATTTTTTTAAATAGACTAGGGCCCGAAAGAGACATATTTTTTTATAGATAGCCTGAAGCACATTCTGTCTCCTGTTCAATCTTTCATGAGCTCAGTATTCATGGGCAAGTCACTAAGTCTCTCTGCTTTGCTTTCACGCACTGGTGAAACAGTTGCGGTAAGAATATTTTGTGGTGGTTTAGATGTCTCTGCTAAGGTTTGTGAAACCTTTGGAAGAGCTGAAAGTTTTGTATAAGTCACTCTATGGGTGAAGCTGGGGAGCTAATAACTTGAATCAGATAGCAAAGCAGAGTAAAGTTAATATGAACCAAGACATAACTTGTATTCTGTACCTTTTAAAAACTTTGTTATAAAAATTCAGGCAGTCTGGTGGCAAAGGCAGTTTAGATAGCATCAGGGACCAGCTCCATAGCAGATTTGTGGTAATGTCACTGACAACATCTGTATTTTCGTCCTTCTCCTCCTACAGTATCGGTCAGGACGGGATACTCAGCGAGGCTCAGACAACGTTTCCAATAAGTCTTCAGACAGCGACGTCAGTGATGTCTCCGCCGTGTCACGGACAAGCAGCGCTTCACGTTTCAGCAGCACAAGCTACATGTCTGTCCAGTCGGAGCGGCCAAGAGGAAACAAAAAAATAAGGTGAGCACAAGGAGCTATAGTGCCAACCATAGCAGTGTAATTTATGTAACTGAACATTTGTCAATAATTGTATTCCAAATTACTATTTTGCCTAGGTTGAAATTTGCAGAGAATTTGCAAAATACTGGTTAATGCTTTTTGAAGTTTTCATGGTATTTGTTTTTAGCCAAGTTTTGTCATCTTGGGTTATGCTGACATACACTAAAATAACAAACATACGCTGTCAGCAAGCATTAGGCACACTTAGATTTGCACTTTATGAAAACCATTTTGCAAAATACTTAATATGCTGAAAAGACAGTTTAACTTGAAAATTTGTGCCAGCAGTGTCAGAGGATCTTAATTTCCTTTTAAACTAGAGCTGCTGAACTTTTATAGAAGTCTTCTTTAGTACTTACACAGACCTATTCAGTTTAATACTTACACTAGTCCAATTTCACTGTAGGCATATAACCATTGAATTACTCTTCAACAAGATGTAGACAGTGTATCTGTGAGCAAAACACAGCACCTTCTTTGCCTGTGCCCTGTGCACGCTCAGAGGAGCTTTGGCTGTAGAAGGAATGAACGATCATATTTTGGGAAGGTGTAACCCACCAGCATCTCTGAGCAAAATTCAATGTCAGCCTACATTAATTCTCAGGAATTTGTCGTCTTGAGAGAAATGGTGCATTTGAAAAGATGGTTTAGACATCTGTTTATATGAACATTGTTAGGACCACATTATTTCTGTCATGCAGTTAGGTATACATTTCTAAATGTGATGTGTTGCAATGCAATTTTTATTCAAAGAGGGCCTTAGATACTGTTTTAAGAAAACATCCTAAGGTTATTTAGTGCAGTCTGGAGTCTTAGCCAGCATGGTCTAATTATGACTGCTTCCATCTTTAGTTTTTATTTCATTTCTTTTGCATTTCCTTTCTTGTGAGTTCATGCATGCTCTTCTCCATGACCTTAACTTTAATGTATTCTTTTCTTTTTTCTTTTTGCATGCCTTTTTCAATTTTTGTTGACTTCAGAAGGACAAGGGATATAGAGGGGAAAAAAGAGGGAGGGCTAGAAGGGGATGAACAAGATGGAGTATTTCCTGAGGAGGAAGAAAAAGAGAAGGAGGAGGAAAAAGAAAAAGAGCAAGAAAGTAATGAAAAAGGGGAAAGGCAAGAGGTGACAGAGAACTGTGGAGGAAAGGAGGAAATCAAAGGATCAGGGCATGATGAAAAAGCTCAAGAAGACCAAGCTGAGAAAGGGAAGGAGGATGACAGGTAAAATATACTTCTGTTTCTATAGACCTATTCTTCTTCCTCCTGTACCAGGACCCTACTTGTCTTCCCCTTTTTCCCCCTTCGCTTAGCTTATTGTCTATCTTCTCTGCAGTTTCTTTTGCCTTCAATCATGATGCTTTCTTTCATTTTTAAGCAAGTTTCACTCTGAGCTTCAGTGAACTTGTTCTGCATACCAAATGATGCAGCATATTAACTTGACTCATTATTATGCATGCAACTACAGCATATTAATTTTTAAATTTATTAGACTAGAGTTTGGATTTGACTGTAATAAACAATAGAAATTGTAAGATTCCTTGTGATATTCCCTGCTTGAATTATTATTTCAGGGAGAAATCTTTTGTTGAGTGATATCAATATCAAACCCATCTTTACTTTCATTTGTGGCAGTACTAAAGAAGAGAGTTTGGATTTATTTTTTTAATCCTCTTTGTGTAGGCTGATAAATATGCATATTGTTTGACAATCGACATGAATAAGCAGAGTGTTCCCTTTTTTTTTTTTGTTCTATATGAATAACTGTCGTGGGTTGATGTATTGTGGAAGGGTCATGTACCTCTGCTGCTGCATTGTGTCCAGAAACATTTCAGCACAATTGGCTCTGGCTTTATCAGATAGTATTCTAGATATGTACATTTTACCACAATTCCTTTGAACCATGACTTTTAATGTAAATGAGTGACATTTTGTATTGCAAAATCCACATAATTTACATTATGAGAAATGCAATATTCCTTCTTTTTTCATTAGGAAAAAAAGGAGTTGAGATTTGCTGACTATACTTGAACCCCTTCTCACCTACTGAAGAAAATCTCAGAAAAATTGGTTTCTTTTAACCTGCCAATTCTGCACTACCTATAGATAACTTATGTCTGTAAAACTGTGCTCATAAATATTAGGGTAAGCACAGAGCTCTCTATGGCAATCCACTTTCTTCCTTTGCTACAAACTTACACGTGTACGTGCCTGTACATACACACACATGTGAGCACACACAAAGCACAGGTGATACAAAAAGAGAATCAAAATGCATAGTGTTCAGTCCAGGGTGGTGTGGGCCAATATAGCCATACTACTGCTTTTATATATTAAGTGCCATCATTCCTTCACTCATGTGAGCGCCTTTAGAATTCAACAAAAGCAATTGTTTAGAAACAGCTGTCTTTAAGACTGCCTTGTCATATGTGTTCCAGGGACTGCTAGATGGTAGTGTGGGAAAGGATGTTTTAAAGACCTTTTTCTCTCCTGGCACCCACTAAGTTCCCAGTTTAATGGATCTGGAAGTCCTGCCTCTCAAAAAGCATGACCCTGTTCCTGGTTTCCAGCTTTCACTGAGGTTGGGTTCCAGCCAAAATGCTGTCCCTCACAGGAAGTGAACTTCAAGAAACAACTTCATGTTCCCCGTGCCAGCTTGTTCCTCTGCTTCTTATCTGCTCTCTGCCTTCAGGAAGAAGCAGCACAAGTCAGGGGTCCCTACTTGACAGGAAAACAAGATATTACGAAGTAACTGCTGGGCAGTGACCGTGTTAGATTTTGGCTGCCAACATTGAGATCAGCCTAGTATTATTTCCCCACTTTGCCCATTTTGACCACTTTTAGTAAGTTGTGAATAAAAAGGAAAGTTTCTCTATATCCACCTTCATTTCTCATGGTACAATGTGTTCATCTTTTTAGTATTGTCTACACATTCTTCTAGGGTAAGAAGCAAACGGAAAAGCACAGATTGATTCCTATGTAAGTACGGGTCTAAGTATATGCATACGTTTATATACACACATAGTTGTGTATCATTAACATTCTGAAATATCGTGACTTCTGTATTTAGCGGAAAAACCCAAAGGCCTGAGCAT
This sequence comes from Limosa lapponica baueri, assembly GCA_002844005.1. Taxonomy (NCBI): domain Eukaryota; kingdom Metazoa; phylum Chordata; class Aves; order Charadriiformes; family Scolopacidae; genus Limosa; species Limosa lapponica. The sequence continues at coordinate 127,430 of KZ505954.1, read as the reverse complement.
TGTTATAAATTCAGTGCATTCTGCTTGCCCGTTTGGCAATTTATATGACACCTTATACCTGGCAATTTATAAGATACTTATAAGAAAAATAAACAACTTCAGCTTTCCAAAAAATGTTTTCAGGCTCACCACCAGTATTAAACAATCACCAAAGCATCACTTAATCATTAAACATATCAATAAGTATTTGAGAGACCCAACAGAACCAAAACAGCCAGTTCATCCAACATAGAATAGCAGTAAGTTACCGAGTTCTTGAGGAGATCTTGGTCATCAAGAAAAGCTTTATTGCAGTTGGGAATTTTCACCTTATGTTTTTACTTCAGAGATGCATCTTTAGATGAACAGCAGTCACCTTTCCTCTCGGCAATCTGGAACATAGGGGCTGCTCTCAATCACTCCACCATCGAAAATGCTCTCGTTAAGGATGTATCATACGTCTTTATGTCACTATGCTTATATACTTCATGAGTAATGGTAATAGTTACACTAAGGGCTTCAATCTGCTGAGATCATAGGTGGGTTCAATGTTATTTAAATGACCGGGAAGACAGATATCCATCATGGATTCATCCCATGCCTATTATAAAGAGTTCCTCAGTGCAATAAAATGCATTAGCTTTTGGAGCACTGGAGAAAAATAAATCAATAAATCTTTTTTGGCAGAAATAGCTGCAGCATCAGATTTTGCCTTCATTAAACCTTGTAAAGCTAAACCTTGGCATATGGTTGACCTATAGGGAAAATATAATTGTGTTCTTTCTTGGCAATATGTGTTAGTAAACAGAAAGCATGGATCAAGCTTCCCTGTTGTCATTTTTAAGGATTCCTTACATAAAGTTCCCTGACATTATTTATTATTCCAGCTCCCTGATGATATCAGGGACAAAAAAAGCCCTCTTAGATCTAATGTGTGAGCATTCATAATCTTTATTAGAGGAAATCTGTTTACGACTGTTCTAAATCTTAACCTTCCTTAATATTTTTCTAAATATCAATCCTAAGCATTAATTCTGGTAGTCACTTCTTATCATATGAGTACACAGCAATTGTAATCACAGAGCAGGATTTCACTGTACTACACGCTGTTGAAATACAGAAGAAAAATACAACCTCTGTTCGAAGCACACAGAGTCTAAATCATGACATGACATATGAGTCCGGAGAGGGGAACACAGGAGAATTAAGAAATGTTCCACATGACAGGAGACAGTTACAATACTGGGCTGGGAACATCTTGACAACAGAAAGTGCTAAGGGGAGATTTGAAGAAAGAAAATAAGATAGCTTTGTGAATGTTTCTGGAGAGCTCTTTTCAAGCATTAGAGGCAATGAGAAAAAAACATGAGGTGCTTGCTAAAAATATATTAAGTGGATGATGGGGCAGGTCTGATGAGCAGCAGGAGCTGATCTCTCAGTCTTGAATATGAGAACATAAATGTGATAAGGAACAACTGCTTCAATACTAGAAAGTAAAGATGCATTGTGTACAAGTGGATAAAAGAGTATAGCTTTTTACATGACACAGACAAACTGAAAGGCTATGAAACTTGTCTTTCGTACAGTATCCTGGAAAGGGGTTAGGGTATGTAAATTGCCATAGCTGGAGAAAAGCACTGCAGAAGCTGGCATCTGAAAGGATGAGGGAGTGGACAAAACAATTAGCTGTGGGGGTGGACAGAGAAGGTAGAGAAGTGCAATAGAAAGTCACAAAAAAGTGGACCTAATATGAAGCCTGAATTGAAAGGCCTGCCCAAATAGAAGGTCTGAATGACACATATGATCTGCATGGCTGGGCGAGGAAGCAGAAGAGAGGTCTTGGAGGGAAATACTGAATTTAACAACACTGAGTTTAATGATACTGAGTTGAGATCAGCGATTGTGGTGTAGGCAGGAGGAGAGAGGGGAGCCAAGAGGGCGTTTTCATTGCAGAGGTGACAATGCTTTGATGTACTGTTGATGAAGGGATGATGTATGAAGGGTAGCAGTAGAGGAGACAATGCTACAACCCTCTGGGACCATCACAGTTATCTGGGTGGGCAGAAAATGGCAATCTACTAGAGCACATTTTGAATGAAATGTTAAGAGAGTGAAAAATGGAGAGCGGAGGAACTGTGGGAACTAAGGGAAGTAACATTTCACAGCATGGTTAATTGTAGCAAAGCAAAGAAGGAAATGGTGTACTTTTGAAATCTTAAGAAATCATTAAAGACTTCAGCAGGAGTAGTTTCAACTGAATGCAAAAAGGGAAAAATAGTTGTTTGGGAAGTGTTTGAAATGTAATTGGAAAACAAGAACTCAAGAGATTTACTCAAAAAAATGTGTTCAATTAATTCATAGATGAAAAGGAGAAAGGAGATGTGGCTGTAGTAGTAGAACCGATGAGACAAGACTAGAGGTTCTCTGTTACTTTCTACAGGAGTATGCTAAAGCATGTTTCTGTGATTCAGGGAGAGAGCTAGTGATGACTGGGTGGCTAGAGGTAAGAATAAGGAAAGGGGCACAGGAGGAATGGAAATAAGAAGAGAGCATACGATCACTCAGGCAAATCAAACAGTTGAGGAAGCGATCTAGTGAGAAATTTCTGCACCTGTGACAGGGGCAAGGGGAGAGAAATGTTTAAAGAGGAGAATGGAGAGACAGCACAGAAGAAATGGTCATGTGTTTTGCTGTGTATTGGAAGAAATCGATGACATCCCTTGTGAAGAAAAGAAATGAATGCTAAAGGACGGTAGAAGAAAGACAGCTGATTAAGTAAGAAGATGACACAACCAAGGAAGGAGAATCTGTAGTAGAAAAAGTCAGCTGGGATGTAATTTTGCAGAGACGCTTGAAGATAGAAGAAATAGAATGCAGGATGTAGTTTTAAGTAATGGATTTATTCAGATACAAAACTTTTTCTTTTCCTAATGGTTCTTCATGCTCTCTGTGCCCTTTCTCTTGTTGAGTATAAAGATTTGTTTCAAATTCACTTTCTTGTTCTTTTTTGTGTCAGTCAAAAAAATCTTTAAATAATTTAATTTGTAGTTTTTAAAACTGAATCTTGATGAGTATTTGTTCCCTAGTTTTTCATTATATTGTAATCTTGGTATTTCAGTTTTTATGAGCCTTCCACTGTGATTGCAGCTATTATCAGTTAAATGTAGTATTTTGCAAAGCTGGATGAAAAAGCGTGTCAATTCAGTCTGTGCAAGCTCCTTCACAGAGGTGGAAGCCAGTAACATTTATTGAAAATCTGTATTCTGATAAAACATCAAAAACTGTGCAAAAGATAACAAGCATCAAGAATCTATTTTCAATGTGCATGTGCTGTTTGGTTTCTTACAGCTATTTCAGAATGATGGTAGTGATTGCTCCAACTGCATTACTGGGTGACAGAAGTTAATTGTGCCCAACCTGTCCAGCCAAACAGGCCATATGTTTGTAAGGGAAAGCTGTAGCCTGAGACTCCATCCCCACTGCATGAGTGATCCTTCAGCAAAATTGCAGTACAGGCAGTCTGCGCTCCCAATAGTGAGAGAGCAGGGGAGAGATAAGGTTCCCCAGTGAAATTTCTGCCATGGCAGGGAGAGAGAACTTGGGTACAGCTATGTCAACGTTCATGTAGTTTTTTAAGGAAAACATGTCAGCTTGCAGTTTCCTGCAGCTCTCAATGCAAGATGGTGGCTTAACGATTTTTTTAACATCACAGCAAAGTGGACCTTGCCATTCCTGGGAACGGCAGGTTGCAATACAACGTTCACCAGCTCTTTTCAGCTGCAAAATGTTTCGGTTTTCAGGCAGCTGGAGCAGGCAGGATGGACTGAGTCCTTGAACAAAAACTGGCAACTTAATTTTGTGTCCTTTAATATAGCTCTTTCTGCGTACTTCTGACTAGATAAGCAGAGAGATGCTTACATATTGCCAGTCTGTGACTCAGAAGTAAAAGGACCTAAGATAAACTTTTTTATCAGTAAGATTTCATTAGTAATATTGGGCTGCATAGAATCTGTTAGTAGTTCACAGCAAATTTTTATCCCATTTGAAGCATAGATTCAAACCCACTACTTTTTGATGTGAATTTTTTAACTTCAGCATTGCACATTGAGGCAAATCTTCAAAAGCTGTAAATTCATATAGCAACTTGGTTTATAGCAACACACACAGTCAATAATTTGGCCGTTTGGTTTTTTATACTTCCACAGATGACAAATAGAAGAAAATTATCTGTGACTTCTGAAAAATATTGTGGAAAAGGATATAAAATATCAATGGTTCAAAAGGAATTTGATTTCATGTTTTTGTTGTGAAATCTGTACTGAGACTAGAATACAAATTATAAAGAAATCTAGCAAAGTCACCTGTTTCTAAGTTATTCATCACCATCTATCAAATCCTTGGAGAGTAATTTTTTTCTGTTACTTTGAAGTAAGTACAAAAGATGTATACACTCCTTTACAGCTAGTAAACTTATTTTGATCCACTGGGAAATAACAAAGTAATGAATTTGAAAGTACACATTATTAACAGGTGAACAGTGAAAATATCTCATTTGAAACAGTCTGCAGCTTTGATATGTGGTGCCAGGCAGGGAACTCAGACATTTTTTCTTTGACAGCAGCACAATATCACTGTGACAGCTTCCATCTCCATGAAATGCAGCCTGCACTTCAGCCCCTGTTGAGTCAGCTCTGACCTGTGATCCAGAAAGCACTGATGTACTCCTGTTACTAAAGGTTCTTTAAAAATACTGCACCAGTAGTTCAATTAAAAAAAAAAAAAAAAAAAAAGAGGTGCAGATGGAACGCCCTGGAGGCATTCAGGGAAGTAGGGATGAAGGGACAAAATAAAATGAGGATTTGAAGCAAATATGAATGTTGAAATTAGCTTTTGCACATTTAAGTGTATTAATAAAGGCTCATTTTCTGAAGATATTTAAAATGAGATTGAATCATAGGTTCTTTAATAGACAGACTTTTTATCTTTATTTGCACGGGAATGAGCACAACAGGTCTGTGGACAAGAATAGCAATAGCAACAACTAAGTGTGGGGTAAAAACTAAAAAAAAAAACAAGAAATTGAGTGTTGAAGCCCATCAGGCTTTTCTTTCTTTGATATTATGATTCTGTGGTTCTGTATGTTTTCTGCATGTTAGTGCTGTATGTTTTCACCATTTTTTCCTGAGTATTATTTTAATAGAAAAGTTAAAATACTCTGTTAAATTAATATAGTTCCTTTTCTCATTCCTCTAAATGTACTTCATCTAAAATATTAATAAGCTTGTCCCTTAGCCTTCTAGGAAGCAAACATAAAATCCTTCTTGTTACTTCATAAAAGTATTTCTGAAGCATAGTTACTGTTTTTGTGCCGGTGCTTTTGAAGCAACACTGCTAGACCCATCTGCAAATATATTTTAACCAAGGGTCAGGGGCCCAGTGCTGGTCTTACTGTTTCTTATTTAACACCTATAGTAAAGTGACTGGCCAGTGGTTTGACATTGCCAATCTATCTGATTTTAACATTATTAGACGAAGCACATGAACATTTTTGTCCAGTACTATCACTGTACCTGCATGGTGTTCTTACTCAGTCTATAAAGTGCTACCTTATGGCAGATGTGTCGTCAGGTGGCCTCTAAGTCATCAGGAAATATGTCCATATATTTCTGTACAAATGCCACTGGGAGCCCTGGGAGCCCAGTGCTTCCCGATTGTAGCCATAACACAAGCACAATTCTTATGGAGGCCCAAGATAAACACGTGCAACATGCACGTTGCCTCAGCAGGGAGTTCTGTCCTCCCCAGGTCAGAAAAACAAAGTTTGCAGACTTCTGTTCAGAATGATGTAAGCCAGGTTTCCTCACAACATTTTCTTTTTATGATGGTCTTAAGTTTTCTGTATGCTTTTCTAATTTCCCCCCGAGGCCCAAAGTGACTCAAAGTCATTTTGTCAAAGTGACAGGAGGCAGACAGGCAAGATCATGGTGTCCCAGATAATGTATCTTTGGTTGAGGTAATTATGGCTTCAGATCTCTTGCTCGTGTCCATTTAGCTCTCAGTCCCAGAAGATCAATTCAGAGAGATGCTGTGGGTTTGTGAGATGTTAGCAGTGCCTATTCTGACCCTGATTTTTTAGAGTCCTCAAGCAACCTGAATTTACAAGGAATGAAGGAAACGTCAGAGTTGCTTTATTCTTTAGACACCAGCTGCCGCACACATTCGCATAAGCAGTACAAGGAGCATGAGCATGAGCATGTCTACATTATACAGTGCTAATCAAAGCACTCCAATATTTCATGAGTAAGTATAGATGCATCTATAGTGAAATTCATATTGAATACAGCAATGTATTTAAATAAGGCCCTTTCAGGACATCTGATTCTTCCCTGTGTATTATGTGTTTTTCCCCGTAGTGTAATGTCAGAGCTCATCCTATGCAGTTCCTGCATGTCTGTCTTTCAAAGTATTCTAGCTGTCAATGTGTTTTCTAAATAAGAAAATTTTCCTTATAGCTCATTTAAGTTTAGCAAGTAAAGATGATAAATCATGTTTCCTCTTACTCTGAGGCAATACATGATGACTCTTATCTCTATATACTTTTTGTGAATTTCTGCCTTCAAGTCTGAATTTTTTCTCACTTTCCAGTTTTTTATTATTTCTCTGGTGGTTTTAGTTCTGTGACACATAGTGGATTTAGAGTCTGGTTTGTCAATTCACTGCTTGCTTTTCATTTCATAGCGCTCTTTTCAGCCCTTCAAGGAACAAATCTGGGCAGCACTAAGCAAGCTTGCATTATAGCTTTTGACTTAGTCAGCAGTGTTAATATATAAAAGAGAATGACCCCTCTCTTCTGTCTCTGTTGGATGACTGTAATTCAACAGTACTTTTGAATAAGCACATAACATTTAACTTTCAGATTAAGTACATGCAAGGTGCATTTCTGTAAGAGACACTCTCAATTAAATCAGGTTGCCCACTGTCAGTTTTAATTTGACAAACTTGTTAACCCGCTTTTACAAATGCAACTGCTTCTTTGCCAGGCTGGGTTAAAGACGTTTTCTAAACTCTAAGATTTTGGATGTTATTCAAAACTGACTCTGTCTTTGTTTTGAATCTACTTACTTTATTGCCAAGCCTTCAGAGTTCATATGGACTGCTTGTATTTACAAATGAGTTTCAAACTAATATGTCAGCTGACTAATGCAAGACTTTTGGACCTCAGCTAGTTTTCTTGCTAGCCTTCTTTTGAATTAACACACAGTAAATGGCTGGTTTAGTTCACTGTATCAAAGGAAGGGATTTCTGCAAAGGTTCTCTACTGTTAGCAGGGTAATAAAGCTTTTCCATAACTTTGTAAAGGAAAACTTGAAAATTTATCAACAGTAGATGAAGATGGATATAATAATTTTTATTATAATGTTAATTCTATTTAAATTTAAAAGTTGCTATATTTTAAAAATTTGTTTTAAATTGTAATTTTATATAAAAAAATGGCCAGTTATCCTCTCAGAGTTGGTAAGAACTTTTACTAAAAATCTCTGAAGCTCTGTGAAGAATTCAACTGCTAGTGCTTGGAAACAGTTACAGTGTTTTTTCTGCATCACTCATTTGTTATGGCAATGTTTGGTGAGTGATGCAATGGTTTGACCCTAAATGATTTTAAAATTTGTTCCTATTTAAAAAAACCTGCTAGGCATGATATGGAAAAAGCTACATCTCTATTAATTTGTAATAACAAAGCACTGTGCAGAGCTCGATAACTAGCAGAGTCGGGGAGATCCAGCTCAAGTCAACCTATGTACTGTAACAGGTGAGGTATTTCTGATTTTTAGTGAAACACCATTGAAACAGATACTTCATATAAAAATATTGTTACTTTTATTTTGAGATGTGTACACACAAAGTTTTCTTTGAATAGTAATATACATAACAGAATACAGTATGATCACTGCTTTATCATTTCCCACCAACTTTCTTGTTATAATTTCAAGAAAATAAACCTAAAAATTAAGTCAGTCCAGTAGCTATTTGAGATTTATATCACAAATTAGTTAATAGGATAATTTTTGACCAAGTGAATCTCAGGAGACTAAGTCATTATAATTTTGAACCTGCAGTGTCTCTCTGATGTGAATTGGCACATGAATACGTGCATTGGCCAGAGGCATTGTTCCCATGAGAATGTTATTTTCTACATCACAGCTGTCCCCATAATGCTAGTTTTGTTAAATTTCTTCAGCAAATTAATGAAATTAAAGCCTCTCCAAATGAGTTAAGAAGTTTATTAAGAAAGGCATTAAAATTCCTCTCCTGCTTGTAAAAAGCTGCACACAAAGTCTTCAGTGGTCCTTCTAGTCTCACAAGAGATAAGTTTTAGAAAATATCTGTTAAAACAATTGAAAAGTTGTTAAAATCCTTTTCCTAGGACATCACAGCATATGGCTGTGCTCCACACTTGGCAGACTGAGTTTTTACTATTGCAGGTGCTTTATTTTCGTTAGGGATTGTTAACAGAGAACTAAGCTAAATGACAGAGAAGTGGGACGTGAGAAAATGCCAGGTGACAATTATGGGTTATGGGAAATTGCCGTTCAGTTCAGCAAGTCACTAGCTGAGCCACAGAGCTGGCGTTCCTGGTACTGGCACTTACTTGCAGCTAGCAGCTGAATTATGATATTATTTAACAAATGAAATGCAGGGAAAAAGGGGTGTTCACCTTACGAGAGTCTGATTATTGTTTTGATAAGTCAAGGAGAGAAAAATGAGATGGTGGCAGAGGATGTTACAAAGGATATGATCTGTGTTTTTTGAATGATCATGGTGTCCTAAGATTTGGATTTGAGCCTGTTTGTCATTTGTATTTCTTGTCTATGGACAAAGACTGAGTCAGCATATTTTCCTAGTTTAGCCTTTCTTGATGCTTGCAGTTGTATTGCTTAATTAATGTACAGACAGAACGGGCAGTACTGCCCTGTGCAGCAGCATAGGATGCCTGCAAAAATCTTAATGAAGTTCTTTAAGCTGTGGGACTTCATAATTGCTTTTTATATCAGTAAAAACTTTCAGGGGAGTCATTGTCTTTAGTTCCTCCATCCCCATTCTGGTTGGTTTGCCACATACTGTGAATCTCAACAGGCATGATAAACATAAGGACTCCCAGGTGTCAGTAGGGTTTTTTAGTTTGTGTCTTCTATTGTTTTGTTTTTCTGGCCTAAACAAAAGGTTCCTGAGGAAATTTGGCACTTACTGTACTAATCAGCCAGTTTCTATAAAAAGTTTCTGTTTCTGTAGGCAAGAATCTGTCAAACTAGTGAGATGTTGTCCAACTCTGCAACTGGTTCAAAAGTTGCGGCCAAAGACTGCAGGTTTTTAGCTATGGAGACAGGACAAGACTTTCCATTTTTTCCAAGACTTTTCCAATTTTTTACTTCTTAACATCCAAAAATGTTGATTAAACAAAGATTTTATCTGAAACCTGTTTATCTAGGATGTGGAGCATTTGCCCACACCGCTGTCCATCTTGCCTGGTGCAAGAGTCACCAGCTATACTGTTGTATTTAAAGTGGTTTCAAAACAGTTTCTCTGCCTTTACAGCAGGATCCTTTCACACTGTGAAATCTTTCTTCTCCTTAAGCCAAATCTCACACACAGTTGTTTTCCTTCTTGGTCAGACATCAAGGAAAATGGACTGTCTAAAGAAGGAGATACCAGGACTGAAGCAAAGATCATACAAAACTTACTTTTCTGCCTCCCTTCTGTGAAGATTTTTTTAGGCACTTTATGGTGTTCCCTTCTAGCTATGCATCAGCTCCAAAAGGGATCGTTTTCCAAGTAGCCAGTCCTAGGCATTGTATTTTGAGAGAGTTTATCTGCCAGTGTTGTTTAGTATTTCGGTAATTCAGCACAGATATTGACAAACTGGGGAGAAAAACAAGGTGGTGTGTTATTATCTGCTATAGTAGGAGTCTGGGAAACCCTGACAGCAAATTTGATTGCAGAGAATAATTGACTCCCTGTTTTGAAAACAAATGGGTTTCTGCAAAGAGATCTTGAAGATGGATGCCTTTAAGCAATCCAGAAACTTAACATTGCTTTTTCCAGAAGGTGATGTGTGGATAGCAATGTTGTTCTTGCTTACTGTTTTTCTTCAAAAGCATACAGAAAAAGCTTATGGAATTCATGGCTATGTCTACACCAGTAAACTAGACAGTTCCAGGACATAATCTTAAGCACCATCCCATGATCATCCACATTGTTTAAGAAGTTTGTGTCCTCCTTATCATAGCTTTATGCGGGACACACTGATAATGTGCCCCTGATTCAGTCCAGGGACAATTCAGGAGATAGCATGGGTCGGGGTCTGTATCCTCTAGGCAGCATGTCTGAGAATCATAGGATCAAACAATCATTTGGGTTGGAAAACACCTTTAAGGTCATCGAGTCCAACCATAAACCTAACACTGCCAAGTCCACCACTAAACCATGTCCCTGGGTGCCACACCTACATGCCTTTTAAATACCTCCAGGGATGGTGACTCAACCACTGCCCTGCGCAGCCTGTTCCAATGCTTGACAACCCTTTCAGTGAAGAAATTTTCTTCTCGTCCTATCACTTGTTACTTGGGAGAAGAGACTGACAGCCACCTCTTTTCAGGTAGTTGTAGATAGCAATAAGGTCTCTCCTCAGCCTCCTTTTCTCCAGACTAAACAACCCCAGTTCCCTCAGCTACTCCTCATAAGACTTGTGCTCTAGACCCCTCACCAGGTTTGTTGCCCTTCTCTGGACACGATCCAGCACCTCAGTGTCCCTCCTGTAGTGTGGGGCCCAAAACTGAACACAGTATTTGAGGTGGAGCCTCACCAGTCCTGAGTGCAAAGGGACAGTCACTTCCCTAGTCCTGCTGGCCACACTATTCCTGATACAGGCCAGGATGCTGTTGGCCTTCTTGGCCACCTAGACACACTTCTGGCTTATACTCAGCCAGCTGTTGACCAATAACCCCAGGTCATTTTCCAATGAGCCGCTCTCCAGCCACTCTTCCCCAAACCTGTAATGCTGCATAGGGTTGTTGTGACCCAAGTGCAGGACCTGGCACTTGGCCTTGTTGAATATCAAATTCTGCTTTAGCTTTGAGAAAGCCCTCTTTTTGGAAGGATGGGTGCTAGCTGTGTTATGCAGGCTGTCAAAGTCAGGGAACAGCCTGAGCTGAGTCTTCTTCCTTACTTTAATTCTCTTTCCTACTTTTCTCAGTTGGTCAAAAGAATGTGGCTCAGTGAAGTCTACCTCGTTGTTGGCAGCTGTAAACAGCAAAGCTTGATTTTGTGATATAGAAGCCTTTAGACAGCAGCCAGGGAGCAAATTTTTGTAATGCATGCTACTTTCATAGTTACTCCGTAGTGAAATTATAGCAACTTTGTTTGCACGCCAACCTTTTTAAGCACATCAATTTCTTTAATAAGCATAATTATTGTAATCCATTGCACTTAAATAGAATTATACATCTTGGGAAATGACACATGAAGCACCTCAAAGGCACATTAAACTCAGGAAATGGGAACTTTCTCCTCAGTGTAAGTTTTATGAGAAAAGAGAATATTTCTGTTTTCACTGCTATGACATAAGACCTTTCCTAAATGTTAATATCACTTATAAAGCAGTGCCATAATTATTATTTCCTATTAGTAAATATAACAGGAACCCACTGATTTTCTGGATATCATTCTTGAAAAATGGATCATTGGAATTGGTTACTCTGCAAGTAGTAAAAATGTTGCTTCCCCTATTAGTCTGTCCTGTGCGAATGAGCTCCCACATGAAATAACAGAGATTCAGTAATGACTTGTGCTACAGTCTTTCCACACAGGAACATTCATAAGATCTCTCTCCAGGGATCTATTTTCAAAACAGTTTTAGAAACTAAACAGCTCTGGTTTTCTACTCCTGTGTCAAATTTGAACTGATTAAAAAAGTACTGAAAAGGGAGAGACCTGACAGAAAACACAGTCACATTAATCATATTTCCTTAGAGAACTTGGGTTAAAAATAGCATTAGTGGATAAAGGGCTCTAATTTTCTGGTTCTTAGAAGAATTTTGCATAAGGTAAAGTTGAAGATACTAGCTCTTCCCAACACTGTTCTTCCTAGATGTCTCTAGTATTTCTTATATGCAAGGTAGCGTTGAAACTGAGAACTAGTTTCTGTGGCATCTTGTTTCTGGGAATCAATCCTTAAAGATGTTTGTTTGAAAGAAAATAAAGCATGTGATGTTATCATCTTACAAGTAAGTTACTATAGTGCTAAAAATCCCTAGAAATAGAGATCCACTTTTTTTTCCTTCCCTGCCTTCCCCTTTACTCGCTTCCTACCCCACTCCTTCCTTAGTGTTCAACGTACCAATGTGAGTCAGTGTGCATTAATGTATAACAACAAAGAGAGTTAAAAAAGGATAAGAAGAGAACTTTCAGGTTATCACTGTGTTGAAGTCTTTTGTTATAGTCTATCCAGGCAAGGCCACTAAGTCTCTCTCTCAGCTTTGTTTTGTGCCTCTCCATCTCTTGATCTGAACTCTCATGCATATTTTCCCTTATAACTTCCTTCAGAAGCACACCTGATATTTTTTTGGCTTGATGGCAGAGGTCCACTTCTTCTGTAAACTAGCCCTTACGTTTTCCTCTGTGTTGTGGCTTAACTCGGAGCACTTTGTGCCTTCATGCACGTGCAGCTGTCAGCTGAAGAACAAAGCACTTTATGGGTACCTCTCAAATACCTTAAATATTTGCAGTTGTTCCAAATCTGATGCCTCATCCCATTTTCCTTTGAGTCAGTGGGAAGAGACCCAGTGATCCATTTGCTTTTGGGGGTGCTGCATTAAATCCATAGATAATGTTTGTGTGCCAGAACATGTATTATAAAAACTTCACAAAGAAGCAATATAACCTTCCTTTTTTGAAATAGATTCAGGCCATTACAGGTAAGGGGAAAGGAATATGGTTATACCCACTAAAATTTACTCTATGGGCATTTACTGAGTGGTAAAGCTCTAGGAGTAGCTTTTGCATGTTTTTGGACAAAAAATGAGTAATTTCACCTGGTTTCCAGAAATATTCCACTGTTTTGTGGATTGTCTAAGACTATCCAGTGGCAATTTTCAGTGATATGCACTGTACTGAACAGAATAATCAAGGTTTAAGTTCTGTGCAAGAAATAGAAGCATTCTTTATGTATTCTCAGGCCCACGTGCTCCAGAATTTCCAGGTCTGTATGTTCATCCAGACACATACCAGTCAGATGTCAGGGCAAAATTTGGGTAGGTACTGCTGTCATCACTGTAGATTGTAATTTCTGTACAAAGGAATCACAGAATCATAGAATTGCAGTATAGTAGGAGGTGAAGGAACCTTCAGAGATCATCTAGTCCACGCCCCCTGCAAAGCAGGTTCACCTAGAGCAGGTTGGACAGGAACGCATCCAGGTAGGTTTTGAATATCTGCAGAGAAGGAGGCTCCACACCCTCTCTGGGCAGCCTGTTCCAGTGCTCCGTCACCCTCAAAGTAAATAAGTTTTTCCTCATGTTGAGATGGAATTTCCTGTGTCCTAGTTTGTGCCCATTGCCCCTTGTCCTGTTGCTGGGCACCACTGAAAAGGGTCTGGCCCCATCCTCTTGGCACCCACCCTTTAGATATTTATAAGCATTGATGAGGTCCCCTCAGTTTTCTCCAGGCTAAACAGACCCAGGTCTCTCAGCCTTTCCTCCTAAGAGAGGTGCTCCATTCCCTTGATCATCTTCATAGCCCTCCGCTGGAATCTCTCCAGTAGTTCCTTGTCTTTCTTGAACTGGGGAGCCTGGAACTGGACACAGTACTCCAGATGTGGCCTGACTAGGGCAGAGTAGAGGGGGAGGATAACCTGCCTTGACCTGCTGCCCACACTCTTTTTAATGCACCCCAGGAGACCATTGGCCTTCTTGGCCACAAGGGCACATTGCTGCCTCATGGTCAGCTTGTTGTCCAGCAGGTTTCCCAGGTCCCTCTCTGCAGAGCTGCTTTCCAGCAAGTCAACACCCAACCTGGACTGGTGCATGGAGTTATGGTCCTAGTGCAGGACCCTACACTTGCCCTTGTTGAACTTCATCAGGTTCCTCTCTGCCCAACTCTCCAGCCTGTCCAGGTCTCGCAGCACAGCCTACTGGCGTGTTGTGTCAGCCACTCTTCCCAGTTTTGTATCATCAACAAACTTGCTGAGGGTACACTCTGTCCCCTCATCCAGGTCATTGATGAATATATTGAACAAGCATGGACCCAGTACTGACCCCTGGGGAACACCGCTAGCTGTGGTCCTCCAACTGGACTCTGCACGGCTGATCACAGCCCTCTGAGCTCTTCCATTCAGCCAGTTCTCAATCCACCTCACTGTCCACTCATCTAATCACACTTCCTAAACTTACCTATGGACAGGTCACTTAGACTGGACCACTGGCAGATCAGGTGCTCCTGGGGCATGTTGTGAAATGCTGCAGTAGATAATTTAGATGACACCACGCAGAACATGTTGAAACAGTCTGTAAATGAGTGGAAAAGTTTCCATTATTTATGGATAAATTCCATTTATCAGTTATGGTGATCTATGTCACATAGCAACAGTGTTGTACGAAATACATATATAATGCATGTATTTATTGCTAAAGAGAGGGAGCAAAAAACCTGTGGCTGTTCATTACTGTGTAATTTCATCAAAAGCGTAGGATGACTGAGCTAAACCACATTACTGAAAACATTCTTGAAATGTCTGAATGTTTAGAAACCAAAGCTAGACTTCAGACTGATATCCTTTTCCACTCTATTGAATCAAGTATCTGTTTCCCAGAGGAATATACATTATTTGTGTGTCTATATGGGAGAAGAAGGGGGCAGAGCACTGATTGCAGAATTTAAATTTCCCAAGCAAAAAATACAGATATGATATACCGATGTATTAATTCTTTGGTATGTTCTTGCTGATAATAAGTTTTAAGACAATCAGTAAATAAGAGTTTGTTATTTTAAACAAAATTTTGATGAGTCAAGTATGCTTACAGGAGACCGAACAGGTACCTAGAATTAAAGTTGCTCCCTTTCACCTCTCAAAAACCAAACCCTACCTGTGTGAATTAGCTGCTTTTACCCTCCAGTCTCCCAAAACCTTCCATCTGAAACCTGTCCTTTTCTGTCTTCCCCTTTTTACTCTTCTTTGTCTGCGCTGTTTATCCATCCACTGGCTGACAGTGTCTTTACATCCAAAATGCAAAGCAGACAGATGGGCGCCTCAGGAAAGAACATGACTAAGAGCACCAGCATCGGCGGGGACATGTACACGCTGGAGAAGAACGATGGCAGCCAGTCGGACACTGCAGTGGGCACTGTTGGCGGTGGTGGCAAAAAGAGACGCTCCAGCATCGGTGCAAAGATGGTCGCCATTGTGGGTCTCTCGCGAAAAAGCCGTAGCACATCACAACTCAGCCAAACTGGTAGGAACTGGATTTTTTTCCCCTCTCAAATTATCATTTTAATGTACATAGTGTGTATGTATTGTGGTTTAATCATTTGGATACCCTGTTGAACTTGTCTAATCACCAACGTTCTATGGAATGAAGAAAATGGTCAAACATCTTTTTTCTCTGGACATCTACTAAACTATTTTTTTTTTTTTAGCGAAGATCCTTTTCAGGTTGGACTGAGGCTTTTATTTTCTGCTGTCTGGAACCTGCTTAATGCACTAATTCCTTGCTTCTCAGGAGCCAACATGAGCTGCTGTACCTCACTTGGGGGGCATCCTTACTGCAAGTTTGTGAAGGGTCACTGAAATGGTGCAAAATTCCTTTGCTTTTGTCACAAATGCATATTTAAAGATGGTGACTTTTTTCACATTTGAACATGCAACCTTATTTTGAAACAAAACAATTTTCCTGAAAAAAATTATATGTTATATTTTATTACTTTAGTGCAAGTGGTTTATTGCTTTTTAATTAATTTCTTTTCAGCCTACAAGCATATTCACCATCAGTATAAATTTTCCTCATTTCTTTTTATCTCAGTTAAAATTTGATACTGAAATATTCTACCTTGGAAAAATGGAGAGTTTTTCTGCTTTGATGCCTAAAGCATTTAATATCATACGCATTTTTTTCTGTTCCTCCTATTTCAGAGAAAATCCATATAATGCACTCTGAAAGGCTCTCATTGTCAATTAAGGAAGCTGTATAGGACAAGTGTATTTTACATGGAAAGAGATAATTTGTATTTACATGACATATACATATATATAAAGTGTTTAAGCAGTTTATATAGTTATGCCCATATATATTTGTATATTTCAAGGTATATACATAAGATATATTGTATGTTCAGCATTTAAGCAAAACTGTTGTAAGTTGTCATGTGGCTCAATGTAAGTTTATAGTGTTCAGTTGTGTGTGATCCCATCGGAAGGTCTCCGTTATGCTAACCACCATTCAAACATTGATAGATTTTTCAGTTCTCCGGAAAGTTTGCAGTTTATATCAAAGTGATAGGAGTTTTAATGTGTAAGTAAGCAGAGCAAAAGGATGAATTGCAATGTCAGAAGTTGTGGTAAATTTTGTAAGTAAAATTTTGTAGGTGGGTGATTTAAAAAGCAGAAGTAAAAAAGGGGGTAAAGGAAGGGTAAGCTAGAGGGGTAACAGTGCAGAAGAAAGAGGAGTACAAAAAGCGAGCAGGCAGCTTACGTGTGTGTCTTACTGGACGTGATAAGAGACAGGAGCGAATGAACGAACATATATAGTGAAAGTTCTGAAATCATGCAGGCACTGATGACTCCACCAGTAGGCAAGTCTTTGCAGCAGTCTCATGTTTCACCAACTCACTTGCAGGGTATGGAAATGGCAGTTTCTTATACGTTTCTGTTTTGTCTGAGTTCAAATGAATGTGAGGCAAAAGATGAAGTCACCTTTATACATTTCTGGGAAATGTCTGGTGGGGCAAGAAAAAAATCTTAGCTACTTGCTCACCTAGAAATCTGAATTTTACTCATGTGATAGTACTTCGTTATGTAACTGTAACTGTATTGATGTATTTGAATACCATGTCAAATACAATGCATTACATTACTAGTTCTGACCTAATCTGGTCTCTCTTACTGTGATAAGAGATATTAAATGAAGGATGTCAGCTCTTTTTATGCTGTTCAAGTATGTCTCAGCACTAGAGAGAATCTGTATTTTGTGGCTCGTCTAGGTTTGATTTAAATACCAGGCTGTCTTAGTTATTTGGGACTTCTAATTTGAAGTTTTTCTCTCTGTTGTATCCAGTCAGTTGCCCAACAACTGATTAGGTGCTCAAGTCCGGGACAAATGTGAAATGTAACTCTTTCAAAAGTACTGAAGGTCTCTTGACCTATTGTCTGTGAGTGGGGTGTTCTGAAAAACTCCTGAATAAGGGTGCGTATTTCAGTGCTGTCAGAGGAGCAGCAGCGAGCAGGGGAGCCTGCATGGCTCTGGCCGGCAGCCCTTCTCCCTCGGCTGCTCCCTGGGAGAGGTCTGTGCTCAGGGCTGGCCTGTGCCTGGCCCGGAGCAGAGCAGCCAGTGCACCTCCCGCTGCTGAAAGGCCCCTCCTGTTGTAGAGCTGTTGCCCCACACCAGCTCCTGCTGCCCTCTTTGGCAGCGCTCCTGAGGGGACTTCTCTGGTGGCCACATGTGGCTGCACCTAACAGGACAGGCACATGGCATCATTTAGGTAGTTGGGCCACGCAAGCACACTGGTCAAACAGTGAGCAAGCCTGTGGCCACGTGTCAGCCCCTGGATGAGGTATGTGTATGGTGCCATGTCTCCAGTGGCCCAAGGTGATGGCCTGTTGGGTGGGTGAGGGTGAAGTCACATCACAAAGCAGTGTTTTGCATGTCTTAAGCATCCATCGGCACATCTTAAAATATTGGACAGCCGTGTTATACGTGAACGCCAGAGGATTGAAACTCGCATTGAATATATTAAATGAATTTAAAAATTTCCCTGGTTTATCTCATCCTGTTCCTGTTTTCAGATGGTAAGTGTCTGCACAAGGAATTCTGTATTGGTACAAGCATTGGCACAAGGGCTGGGATCAAAACACTAACGTGCTGTAGACGTCCTGTAAGTAGTTTTCTGGAACTGAGAGGCAGGAGATACTCAGGTGGCAAGGCACCGGTACCGCATAGAAACTGGTCAAAGTGTAAAGGTTCTTAGGTAGTTTCTGAAGAAATTGTATCATACAGTTGATCAGCTAAGTATCTCCTTACATATCAGGCTTGAAAAAGCATACTGATATCATGACATAACAATACTACTTCTATAGAAAGCTGTGATCATATTTATAGCAACTAGGCTTTTACAAACTGTGTGCTCATACAGAAGTCAGTGAAGAAATGCCTGTCAGTATCTCTGAAACTTTTTTCAAGTGTTTTGTAAAGCATAATTGTATTTCAGTGGTTTTCTTCATTCATGTTTTATGACTAAATCTGTGCCAGAAGCTTTTTTTTGAAAGTAAGTCATCATAAGAGCTTTCAGGACTGTGAATCAGACTTATAATAAATACCTTAAAAGGCCCATTTTTACCGTCTTTTCAAACTAATTTTATGTTATTTCTTGTTATTTGGCATAGTATTAAGAAACTGACACTCAAACTAAATACAACTTTTTTTTTAATCTGATCTGTAATTCTTTAGGTTATTCAGGTAGGAACAGTTGTTTGGGTTTTTACTGGTAAAGGGTATGTTGACTTGTCTTACAGGTGGGAGTAAAAGGAATAATTTTAATAACAACAACAACAACTACCTAGCAATGGTATTTGGATTTCATTCAACTATGGCTAGTGTGTGTTCTGTGTTGGAAGGCCTCCAGAGAGACAACTTAATACATCTGAAATATGACAAAAACCTGAATAAGCAATGCTTTTTTATTCTCAGACATATACAGTCTTAAATGCCTAGAAATTTGCTAGTCCATTAACTCTGCTGACCAAGCCCATCAAGGGTAATTTATGAGAGTAAAATAGTAATCCAAGAAATTGAAAAGGTCTAACCACATTAACATAGGTACTAGGAACTGATCTTTTCAGATTATCATAGCAAAAGAACCCAAGTGTTCATATTCATTACATTAAAAAGATCTTAAGTGGTGCTCTGTGCATCACTATTGTTATGGGAAAAGAAAGAGCAGAAAAAATGCCAGTGTTAAGAGCATGGGAATACAGAAAACATGAATAAAAAATAGATGAGATTTATTCTCTGGTTTCCATTTGGGCTTAAAGGAGACTTGTAATTTATTTTTTAAAAGTTCACACTCCTTTTAACAATGTGTATCTTGCTGTGATATTTCTTTCCTATTATTTGATTTAATGAAAATTTTAAGTGTGAGAATATACAGAATCGGTATTTTGTGAACTGATTTCATTTATTTAAAAGCAATATAAAAAAAAACAAAAAGAGCCTGGAAGTTCCTGCGATTTCTTTGACCTTGGAATCAAGGTAATGGCGGGATGACACAAAAGTAATTTACTTAAGCTAACTTTTACTTAAGATAAGACTTTATTAAAAGACAAGATACTCCAGAGTAGCATGGCAAGGTAAATCAGAACTCATTTTAGTTGTGGTTCATATACCTTTTCAGTGCTACAAAAAATAGCTAAAGGTGTACTCTCTACATTTGGGTCAAGCAATCGTTCCTACAAGCTAATGTTTGGCAGATTAGAAATTGTTTATGTTGTAACCTTCAGGTCCTGATTCCACAGGCACTCTTCCTAGTAGAAAAGTAGGATTTCTTTACAGAGGAAAATAAAATACAAAATGCAAATCCCAAGCAGCATCTTAACAGTGTTTACTTTGCTATTCATATCTGGAATGCAATCCTATTCCTGCTGGACAGTCCTGAGGGAACTGATGATCAGGCTTCCATACAGGTGCAGATCTGTAACTCTTAGTTACACTTAATTCATGAGTGAAGTCTTTGCCCTCTTCTGATTACACAATCTTAGATCTCCCTTTCAAATTGCATGCACTATCTCTGAAAGATGGATACCTGGGAGACTTGACTTCCCTTATTTAGCTGACATTTCTCCTTTAGCTGGGAAAATATTTTTTGTCTTTGTGTTAGTTAGCCAAGGGTTACTGTGTTTGCAGGCTGATTATATCCAAAAGCCTAAGCAGTTTAATTTATGTTGTCAAGACTTTTTTTTAGAATGTGGACCACACCATGGATCATAGATACTAAAACATTTGCTATGTGTGCATACATTCAGTCTTATGTACTGAGTCCAGCTCACTCTCAGAGACTGAGTCCCATGATGTCTTTGGGTATATGATGACAATAGATGGCATCTGTTAAAATAGATGACAAAAAGCATGTAACAGCATGACTTGAGAGTAACCAGTGCAGTAATGCCTGCAGAGAATGTAACCATGTGTTTGAACAGAAATAACCTGCCCTTGTGTGTCTTGGTAGAGCGTTACTCCAAGGTACAGTGCTCTGAAGGGCCCTTCACCTGTAAACCTAGCAGATGAACCTGGAGGTCAACTGACACTGCCTTAACTGCAGTTTCTTTGTGGCGACATGGTGCTCCATGTAAACTAATTACTCTTCCTAATAGGTGAATTCTCCCAAAACAAAAGTTGTAGGAAAGCATTGGAAAACTATTGGAAAACTATGCAAGGTCAACCAAGACATAGACAAGTATTAAAACCTATTAAAACTCATTAGAACCAAAAAGCTTTGGGTTGGTTTGTGGTTTTTTTTTTAATGAGCAAGATAAAGGCTGCCTGCACTTCAGCAGGAAGACAAACTTTGGCAAGATGTCACATGTGGCATGAAATTAAAGGGCTATAAAAGTAGAGTTTTGGGACAGTGTGTCATGGTGTTCTGTGCTGTCTTAATATCCTTTATAACTTTGGTAGGGTTTAACTATGGCATTATATTCTTGAAGTTACATTTCTCTGTAGAAAGAAAAGCAAAAACCAATTGATTCAGTGCAAACAAAATTATGATTGCCCTTGAGAGAATTAAATAGCATTCATCAAAAAGAGGTGCTTCTATTTTAACAAATTCTGGAGAGGTCCAAAGGGTAACCCCTGTGAAACAAGGTTGAAGTATTTTGAAATTTTGATATTTTATGACTACATCTTTTCTTAGAAGAAACGTAGGAGAAGCAGGTCTCTCAGAGCAAAAAACTTGAGTGGTATTTTATATTTTATGTGTGCTAAAAGCCAAATTTTGGATTCTATATGGTTTGTAGGTGTTGAAACTATGGTCTAAAGTGCTATATTCATAAGCAGAGTAGTCTCAGTTATGTCTGTCATGAACAAACCATGTACCCTGTAGAGCAATTTCCTCAATTACTGGAATAATTGAAGGGAATCTTTTGGGAGCACTGGTCTTAGTCTTGTATGGAATTTCACATTTCTCAGTTCAGAGTTTGGATTTATATAAGAACCATTCTTCTACCACGCATACAGTACATCTGTTTCCTATTAAAAAGAATATGATTAATCACTTCCAACAGTGGTAACTAAAGGAGAAACACTGATTGCCTTTCATTGTCAAAAATGAGATAGATTATGGTAAGCAAACAACTTACTGAACTAAAAGTGTATTTGTTTTCATAATATACATTTTTATTCTCTATCTCTAGAATTAATTTATTTGGCCAAAATGGCAACTGAAATTATCATTCACTACTCTTATTTGGCCACGTATTTTAATTTTTTTTTAAATCACATCTATAATTCAGGTTATAGCAAGCCATTTGTTTGTGGTTTTATTTCCTCTCCTATAGAGGAGAGATTGCTAATGTTAATAAATTGCTTTAATTTGTAGTATCATGCTTGTATCAGTATTCTTGATGTGTAATCTGATTTCGTTTCAAAATAAACCATATTACATTGAAAGAAATATAGGATTAGCAGTTGACAAGAGATTAAGGCCAATTTGCCCTACTGATTAGTTGAAAATTGTGACCTGAATCCTTTACCAAAGAGAAAGTACCATTATAATAAATACATTACCAAGACCATTAAACAGCTTTTACTAAATAAACTCTGGAGACTATGCTACTAAATGAATAGATTCTAATTGCAAACTAAAAAGGCTGACTACACAGGCTTTTAACTATATTTTACTAAGGTGAATAGTATATAATAATATAGTATAATATAATAGATATTGATTTTAATGTAGGAAAAGACTAGGAAAGAAGATAAGGCAGTACAAAATCTATGCAGCTGTCCTGAACAGATTTTCTGTAGAGGAGGTAGGTATATAATTGAGCCCTCATATTTTCTTAAAGCTTCTGTGAGAGATCACAGAATCATAGAATCATAGAATGGTTTGGGTTGCAAGGGACCTTAAAGATCATCTAGTTCCATCCCTCCCTGTCATGGGCAGGGACACCTCCCACTAGACCAGGTTGCTCAAAGTCCCATCCAGCCTGGCCTTGAACACCTCCAGGGATGGGGCATCCACAACTTCTCTGGGCAACCAGATCCAGTCCCTCACCACCCTCACAGGAAAGAATTTCTTCCTACTATCTAATCTCTAAATTTCCCCTCTTTATTTTAAAACCGTTACCCCTCATCCTAGCGCTACACTCCTTCATAAAAAGTCCCTCCCCATCTCTCCTGTAGACCCCCTTCAGGTACCGAAAGGCTGTTATAAGGTCTCCCCATAGCCTTCTCTTTTCCAGACTGAACAATCCCAACTCTCTCAGCCTGTCTTCATAGGAGAGGTGCTCCAGCCCTCTGATCGTCTTTGTGGCCCTCCTCTGGACCTGTTCCAAGAGGGCCATGTCCTTCCTGTGATGTGGGCTCCAGGGCTGGACATAGTGCTCCAGGGCTGGACATAGTATTCCAGGTGAGGTCTCACCAGAGCGGAGGAGGGTTGGCCGAATCGCCTCCCTCAACCTGCTGGCCACACTTCTTTTGAGGCAGCCCAGGATACGGTTGGCTTTCTGGACTGCATGAGGTTCACACAGGCCCTCCTCTCAAGGCTGTCCGGGTCCCTGTGGATGGCATCCCTCCAGCGTGTTGACTGCACCACACAGCTTGGTGTCGTCGGCAAACTTGCTGAGGGTGCACTCAACCCCACTGTCTATGTTGCTGACAAAGATGTTAAACAGCAGCAGTGCCAGTACAGACCCTTAAGGACCACCACTTGTCACTGGTTTCCACTTGGATATTGAGCCGTTGACCGCAACCCTTTGAGTGCAACCATCCAGCCAATTCCTTATCCACTGAGTGGTCCATCCATCAAATCCATGTCTTTCCAATTTTGAGACCAAGATTTTGTGTGGGACAGTGTCAGACACTTTGCATAAGTCCAGATAAATTGTGTCTGTTGCTCTCCCCTTATCCACCAGTGCTGTAACCCTGTTGTAGAAGTCCACCAAACTTGTCAGGCATGACTTGCCCTGTTGGCTGTCACCAATCAGCTCCTTCTTTTCCATATGCCTTAGCAGAGTTTCTAGGAGAATCTGCTCCATGATCATGTCGGGCACAGAGGTGAGACTGACCGGCCTGTAGTTCTCTGGGTCTTCCTTTTTTCCCTTTTTGAAAATGGGGGTTATATTTTCCCTTTTCCAGTCAGTGGGAATTTCACCAGACTGCCACGACTTTTCAAATACAATGGAAAGCAGCCTCGCAACTTCATCTGCCAGTTCTCTCAGAACCAACAGAGGGTTGTATGGTGGCTCCCATGGACTTGTGTACCGTCAGGTTCCTTAGATGGTCTCAAACCTGATCTTCTCCTATAGAGGGTGGTTCTTCATTCTCATAGCCCCCTTTTTGCCTTTTGCAACTTGGGTGGTGTGGTTAGAGCCCTTGTTGGTGAAGATGGAGGCAAGAAAGTCATTCATTACCTCAGCCTTCTCCATATCCTGGGTGACCCGGTCTCCTGTTTCCTTTCGGAGAGGGCTCACATTTTCTCTAGTCTTTCCTTTATCTCTAACATACATATAGAAGTTTTTCTTGTTGCCCTTGATGGATGTAATGAAAAGACACTGAGATGTCAGATCTGAACTCCAGGCAATGCTAGCTATGACCTTACAGAAGTCCTTTGGAAGACTCTTCTCAAACACAAAGTGTGGAGACACCTTATGCCATATATAAGCAGAAATTCCAGGCAGGTGAGAAGGAAGTCCTGTAATGAGACTAGGAAGTAAGAATAAAAGGCTTAATTTTGGGACAAAATGTGCCGATCATATATGCCAACTGAGCAATACTGCCCCGGCCACAAATTACTCATTGAACTCACTCTCTGTAATATGTAGTTATCAACTCGGTGAGATATACACCTGTGAGGTTTCCAGCTGACTGTGGTAGAAGTAAAATTAAATCCCCTGGTTGTAGGCATTTATATGATTTAAAACCTTTACTTATATTTCAAAAAATTATTTTCTGTGTTGCCAACCCTTTCCTTAAGAAGTAACATACCGATGTTACCACTTGATCTCATTAATAAGAGAAAAAAAGGAGAAACCTATAAGTGAGATCAGAACGTTTAGCTTGACCTTCCACAAGATTTTTTTCTTTCCATAATTAGAGGTAAAAATAGAGAGAAAAATGTAGGGTGATCTTCCTTGGTAAGTATACTGCTAAGCTATCTTTTCTTATTCAGAGCAGAAGAATTCTCATAAGATCCCTGCTTGAAAAAAATGTACATCTCATCAAAAAACTTTAAAGCTGTTTTATTTCTGTTTGCACAGTAAACAAGATTTGTTCTTTGTGTTGTTACATAAGGAAACCCCATTACAGTGCTTCCAGAATTAATTCAATCTGGAGAGCATTTCTTTTTTAGGTTATGTGAGAGCTATTCAACAGAATAATTTAGGCTTTCCTTCAAGTTTCAGTTTGAAAACTCCTTTTGGGATTTTATAATCCCTTAGTTAACATGTGATATAATATATGTGAATTTATTGTTGGATATTGTGTGAAAAAAGGGTTCTGACTTCATCCTACTGAAACTTGAGAGTGAAAAGAAGAACTTTATAGGAAAATTTCATACTTTTACTGTGGCAATTATTCAATTTCCAGTTTGCCTGAAGTGTCTGAGATACTTACCTGTAGTGACAGTTCTGTGTATCCATGTACTTTATACTTTAGGCAAGAAAATTCGGGTTTATTTGCTTACAGTTGAAACATTTTTTCTAGTATTTTCAATTTTTTACATAGCCACTTCAATGACCACTGTCTGTGCTCTTTCAGAAGGATAATACTCATCTACAGATTTCTCTGTGAACCACCTTCAATAAATAACAATGTGCCATCAAGGAAGATTTACTTCAGATCTCCAAAGGCCAGCAGGCAGATGGCTGTTGTACTTTGCTCTTGGACAGTTATCAGAAGTGTGGTTTTAATACCAAAACCAAATAAGTATGACATTGATATTTACAGATTCATTAGGGCTGCATCTTTTTTTAATTTAACATTTCATAATAATACAGGATTTCCTTCCTTGTACTTAAATGGAATGAAATATTAAGGGGCCTTTAGGACGTCATAGCTCAATATTGAATTTATATCTCTAACACTACCCATGTAATCAGCAATACTATTAATATGCTTTTGATAATTGACTTTTTTTTTTCTTAAGGAGAGAAGGTAATTTATAAAATAATTACTTGAAAGTAAAAAATCATGAAAATAACCCAAAAGTAAAAGTGGTATTAGAGGCATGCTTGCAGACTAATTCAGAACAGTTCTCTGGCCTCAACTGGTGTGCAACTTATGTGGATGTTGCAGTATTTCAAAAGTTCAGTTTTACTGCACTCTCACATTGCTCATTTCAGCTAGCTGTCATGTGCTTATATTATAAATAAGACTAATCTCTGCTCTCCATAGGATAAAATGGAGAGGTAAACGTTATAGTACTTCTGCTTTTAAACACTACGCAAGATAAACAGCTCAAGGAAAATCACGAAGCTATTGAGAATACAGTTTTGTGGGCTCTTCATGCTTCTGGACTCTTTGTGCTGATGTCCCTCATAATGAACTGAGACATGCCTCCTAGGCATCTCCAGACCATTTATATTGGCTTTGTCTTCCATGGAAGAAGTGTGATGATGTCATCACTCAAACTTGTATGTGCCACTAACAGAAAACTCTTACAGGAGAAATTATATTAACATATTAAATTATATTAATTTAAAATTAGCTAAGTGTGCCAGTGATGATTCACAAAAAATACAGAAGCAGACATTGAATCGGGGAGCTGAACCCCTTACTCACAAACAAATTACTCTAACTATTAGCCTACAGTCACAGCTCTCTTATCAATACTTTATTTGGCCTACTGGGTCTTCCTCTTTTTTTTCAGTGCTAGCAAAAACTTCAGTTTGCAAAATAGCGCAAGTCAGGTATGTGTCAGATGGTGTGTGCCAGGTACTCTATAAGAAAGTAAGAAATGTTTTTTGTCTTCTCCGGCAGGGGAGGGGCTCTGAACCCAGATCTCCCTCTATCATAGACACATCCTCTTGGTTGCAATCTAAAACTGAGATTTGGTTTTTGCTTCTCTAGAGATGTAATAAAGGAAAGAAGTGACCAAAATTATGTTTCTTGAGCAGAGTCCTGCAGCTGCTGTTTGTAAAGGTTTGTAAAGCTTACCTGATTTGTCCCTGAAGCAGAATGTGCGGGATCTGTGCTTTCAGAATGCTATGTGTAGGAGAGGTCCCTGCCATCTCCATGATGCCAAGAGTCTATAGCTTCTCAGCATGCACAGAATCAAAATTAGAGGGAAAATTAGAATAAAAAAAAGCTGATTTTGAGGAACTTAGGCACCACTGGAGCTATAAGCAGGATTTTTTAGATTTATTTCTTTGGAATGAGATGGCAAATTCCTGTGCATTTTTGGCACTTCCATCCGTTTTTAAACCATTTTTTATTTATATCTTACCTTTGCAGTCTGTATAGAAAAGTGAGACAAACACGGAAGAGGATAAGAGAATAACAGAAAAGATAAGTTACTGAGACCAGCAGAAGTGAATGGAGAGAGAGAATATAAGCCTAAAACTTGTCAAGTCCCTATTCCATTCCATAATTTGTGGAATTATTTTTTCTGTCCTTTTGGATGTACATTGTGCTTCTTAACTATTCTATTGGACAACTCCAGGTTAATTTTTTTTTTTTTAATGAAGTAAAACACATCTTATACTTAACAATTACCAAGTGCTTTGGGAATGGATACTGAAGGTTTTGAAGACATCACAAGTGCATCTAAATTCAGTGGAAACTTGAGAATCTAGTTCAAGGAGTACACTGGTGGATTGTATATTTTTGCTGCAGTTTTTTATAATTTAGTAGTTTACAACTGAGGAATTGCTCCAGAATTTTTCTTAAATGACAGTTTTACAGGTTTTATTATTCCATTTTGATTACTGCTTGAACAAAGTGATAGGATTTTCTCTAATACACTTGTGTAATGCACTCTAAGGCACTTGTGAGTCCAGTTAAGCCCTTTCTTCCTGCTCAGAGAATGTATTAAGAAGCAAAAAATTGTCATTGAGAACGTGTCAGAGAAAACATGCAAGTTGTTCTCTAACAATTCCTAATGGAGCATTCTTAGGAAGAGATAAATGATTCCTTAACAAAGGCAAAAATTTATTTTTTTCCTCATCAGCTAAATGATTTGTGTATGGTTCTTTCTGTATCTGCATAAGAATAACAGATCCTTTGGGAGATATGTTCGTAGCAGTTCTCCTTTTTATTGTAAAGTAATCAAAACAGAGTCTCCTTAATATTGGGAAGGGGGCTTGACTTTTTATACCTATTTTTAGGAGTTTTTCCTATGCTTGCAAGTGCTTATGTAAATGACATTTAATTTTTTTACTGTCATGATCTTTTTATTACAATATGAAATGTTAAACTATATATGTTATCTCTTAAAAGTCTGCTTCAAAAGTTACATTCAGATTTTATCCAGTTTTGTAACTATAGTACTCTAATATTTAGGTTTTGCCATTGTCTAGGTAGCATTTGGTGCCAGCAAAAATTATTTTTAGCTCGGTGTATGAAATCACATTGAGACTTAATTGAAAATATTCACAGTAATAAGTACCCTTGTTACTTTTTGCTGCAGTAAGACCTGTCAAGAACAAATTTGTACTGTGAAGGAAAAATTACTTCCCTGTGATTAACTGAATTAATTAATAGTTACCAACATTACTTATTTTTTTATAAGCTGGATATCTTAAGTATTTTTGCAAATGTAAAATTAATGCAATATTTTCTGTGAAACCTGCAGTGTTAAGGCAGTGCCATATTTGACTTCTATATTAAGTGGAAAAAAAACCATAGTAACACCATTATGACTTGAATAGATGTCAACATTTTATAATTTTGACATCACTTTTTAATATTTGTTTTAATATTTTCAGTCATTTCAAGCGTATGCAAGATTGGGTAGTATTTTTGAAATCTTAAATTCACAGATTAGAATCATTATCGTGTGAAAATTCATGCATCCGAAAAGGGTCTTCAAAACTGAAATAGGACTAGTATTGAATTTGAAGATCTAGTTAGAAGCATTGCCTGTGTTTCATCAAAATGTGTTTTTTCTTGAGTAAGGCAAAAGAACCTCTTCTCCCTGCTACCAGCTGTATTTCCTTGCTGTGTCACTCTTTCTCGGTGAGATATGTCCTTTCTTTCACAAGTAGTAACAACCTCCCTGCTGTCCTTGGGCATATGTGCAGAGCAGGCATTTCAGTTGCTTCCTCGGTGCAGTTTGTAAGCAACTGAAAAGTTGTTTGAGTTCATGATCTCTGTATGCTCTGAGTTTCATTACTTGACTGAAAATTGAGCTCCCATCCAGAGGATGCAAATAAAATTGCTTTATATGGATATATGTAACTGGGAGGAAGAAAAAGGTTTAGGCAGACTTTTTATTATTTGCCTGTTGTAAAGACATTCTGATTTTATTTTTGAGGTTGAATATTATTCATGAATGTTGGAAATTAGCTGAGTACATGTGTTTGCTATTAAGCATATGAGTAGTTCCGCTGAAGTTAGTGGTACATTTGAGGGATACCGACCCTCACAAAGGGAGAGAAGACATGTGAATCCACTTTTCACACAAAAGCAATCCTGTTTTCTGCTTCAGCTCTCTTTGCTAGGAGCCCTAAAAGATGGGAACTAGAGAAACCCTTCAGCTGCCTCGCTGCTGCTGTTACTACACTTTGTGGTTTAATGTCACCATCTTGTCAATAGCCAAAGTCATGTCTTCATCAGTAAAGGGACAGAAATCCCAGGAAGTGTAGAAAAATCACTTGCAGTTAAATAGGTGCAATACGTAAAAGTCTGGAGAGAACTGTTCACTGTGCCATTCCATCAGCTACCTGGTGACCTTACTGCCATAGGAGTTACCTGTAAAAGCACCACTTCTCGGCTAGTATGCAAGCTAAGAGACTCCTCATGTTCCATTCATGTTCTGACAGAAACCAGGTGCCAGCCAACAGGTACCCGTTAGAGGTCTGGCTGCATGAAAAGGAACAGATCAGTCAGTTCAGCAGCTTCCTTACGGAGACGTCTGTAAGTGCTCAGTGCACAGTAGAAGTCATTAACTTGCATGCCTTTTGCTATTCCATTTAAGCAAGTGCTTTCATGCAGCGTGTTGGCAGATTATAGGAATTGTTGAACAGAACCCCACTGGGAAAAAGAGTCTTTGCAATTTTGAAATGAATTTCCTCAGATGGTCCAAGCTGGATCTTGGTTTTCGCCATCATGCTTGTCTCTTCTCAGTGGGGAGATGAATCTAAACATGTGCCAGTTTTGTCCATGTTGCATATTCTCAGCTTTCCTGGGCTAAGGAAGACATTTTCTGTTATGTGATTTTACCTTGGTGCCATCCTATATTCATCCGGTGTTTGAAGATGTGCAGTATATATGGAAAGGAATCTGAAGGTCTCCTTCTGGAGACACCTCTAGAGCTCTAAATCTTATGATCACTTAAAGTTACATCTGTACAGATTAATAAACAGACCAGGGTCTGTCTCTGGTTCTGACAGCAAGATCTGGCTGATGTCCGTATGCCTAACCTGTCTTTAAGCTTTCCTCAGAACAGGATCGCCTCATCCCTAAGATCTACTGGAGTCCTCCCATGCCCATGCTGCCTCCTCAACAGCTTTTTTGGGAAAGCACTGCTGGTTTGGGTCAAAATAGTGGCAAGGAGTGGGCTAAGAAATCATGAGATGATTATAAGTCAGTGTCCTGCCCCTGTAGACTTTGGTACTATAAATATAGCCTGAGAAAATTAGTTTTATGCAGTCACCCCTCCATGATGGAGGATTTATTTGCCTGTGTGCACTCTCCATAACAACTTGTAGTTTTATAATACCTTGGCTAATTTCGTCTACATTTGAATGAGTAGACCATAAAGGTAATTAAATTCAGGAGGATAAGGTGGATGGCACAGCAATGTGCTCATAATACCTGCATGTAAATCCTACTGCAGCCTCTCTCTTCACATTAGTTATTCTGAGTTTTATAGCTTTGTGTTTCATAATTCTTTTTTTTTATTTTATTTTTTTACATATATATAGAAATGTGGACAGGATAGAAGAGATTGAAATCACAGTCAGTGATCACACAGTTAAAATTCATTAAAATCCTTGAACTTATTTTCCATTTAAATTTTTGGCATAGCACCAAAAATTCTCTTCTTATCTGAAAACACTTTGTAGGTAGCTAATTAGCCGTTTTTTGCTAATTTGCATTCCTTCCCTTTAGCAGGGTTAACTGTGTTTTCCAGTTCCACCTTGAGCCCATCAGTTCCTCCACCTCTCATCCTGACTTACGGCATGTCTGTCCAGTGTCTAAATACCAGAGAAGTGAACGCATTTTGTTGCTTTTTTGTTTTCAGCACAGGGAGTTTGGATATCTCTGAAAGTAAGTAGCCTTGACATGAGAGCAGACATGAAAACAGTGACATCCTAGGAATTTTCTAGATTCTAGAGAACAAGAGTTGATAATTAAAAATATTAAGAAGAAACTCTGCTGTCAGTTCTTAAGAAAACAGAGGCCCAAAAGACATTGGTCTTAAATCAGTATGAAAGGAAGGTACTAATATCATAGATAATATTGCTATCAAAGGAAGGTAGCAAGGTATATCTGACTAGTAAAAATGTACAGATCCAGGATGAAGGGCTCAGCATCTGTGGCTGGTATCAGACAGCCTGATGAGAAGATCTTCATCAAAGATGAACCACAGCCTGAAAGCAGAAGTGATCGGTGAGGATGAACAACAGCAGGAGGCAGCAAGGCAGACTTTATTGTGAGAGAAAGAGTCAAGAGGTGAGAGAAGTGGAGTATGGAGAAATTCAACAATTATATCAGTGAAAGAAGGAGAAGTAGGCACACATGGACTACCTGACAGCATGGGTCTCGCTGCGGGTTAGAGTGTGGGAACTGGGAACAAGGGAGTTAGAGGAAGAATAGCAGCTGGGGAAGAATATAGCAAGAGAAAAAGCTTTTGTGAAGGAGAACTGTGTAGAACTGCTTGAAGTGACTAGGATAATCCTTCTGAGAAAGCAGAGTACATGAGCAACTCAGACAGAAATTCCTTTTTTTCCTTAGGTGTCAGCCTTTCTTCTCTCCTGTTCCTCATAATCTTTAATTAATTTTCTGCCACTGTTTGGGCTCAGTAATTATTTATTGTTAGTGTATCACCTGTTGGGTTTTAGTATCTAACAGTTATAAAAGTGTTGTAGTTTCTAATAAGCAAAAATAGTAATTAAATATCACTGCTTTGTTGGGGACAGAAAATCAGATTATAGTTTCACAATCCCATCCTCAATGCAATAAACAAAATTAATCCAGCTATGTAAAATTTTTTATTTATTTTGAATTAAAAGTTCATCTGGATTTTTATGTTACCTTAAGATGCCTTTTAAGGTGCCTTTTTGAAGTATCCCTTTTAATTTAGTAATGAAAAGTAGAGGGAAAACGTCCAGTTCTTTGAAAAAAATTTAGATTCAACAGTCTCAAAGAAAGCAAGCCTGATTTAAATATGTGCTTGAGGTGGACACACTTCTGTCAAAGATACATGTATATAATATACACATATATATATACACATGTATATTTTCTATATACATATTTTAAGTTTTTTCTTTCCTCCTAACTTCAGTTGTTCTACAGATACTAGGGGTGTTGAAGCCTACACCTCTCCGCTCAACAATAACTTTACCTCTCTTACCTAGCATAGCGCAGGTCTTGATCAAATTTCCTGGATCCCTGGAGTTCTCTTATCTCTCTCCCACATCCCCTGCGAGTGGGAGACAAGCTGTGAAAACAGTGACTGGCACAGCCCAATCTGCGATCAGGCTCCTTTACAGGAGCACTGGTTTGCAGCTCATTGCAGGCTTTGATTTTTAATGAATCTGTAGGAAACTAATATCTTTACGCTCTCTATCTACTGTGGAACTTGGAAATGTTCCATAGGTTGAAAAGTTAGTAAGGAGAAAAGAACATCTGCGTGGGCAGACAGGACAACCGTCTAAGAACCTTTTCCTTAGGAGATGTCTAGAAATGACACACTTAACTTTCGTACCCGGCAGCTGCAGTTGCCCTGTCAGGTTGCAGCACTGGGCATTGCTGGAGTGCATCAGGACAGGATAATTAATATTGGTGGTATATTTTAGTTCCGAAATGAATCTTTTTTCACCACCACTTCTCAGCCTGGGCTGAGCACAGTATTGCCAGCTGGATGCGTGAATTTGGTTGGATGCTTGGTCATGAAGTTTGTTATGTCTTTCTGAGGGATTGTGTTGTGAATTGGGCTCTCGTTCAAATTTAAAGCCAAATCTATGTTAAATGAAGCCAGTAAATTATTTTCTTCCTAACAATTAACAGACATGCTGAGTTATTTTAAAAAATGTAACTCATGCAACATACAGCAACTAGTAGCATCATGCCATTAGGATTTTTGGTCCTTTCCTGAATGGGCTGCCCAAGAGTGCACCCTTGTGCTGGTGTTGGCAATGGCTAACTGGATTAATCGAGTTCTCCATTTCTAATTTCTCTGATTCTCCCCATGAAAACTGGTATTTTCTCTATTGTAATAGATATTATTCTGATTCAACTACTTCATTCCTGTCTGCCCATCTGAGACCTGGTATGAAAGTCACCATGTAACGGTGACTACACTGATGCTTTCTCTGGCATCCAAGCAACAGCTTGATTTCTGTGACTTTTCCACACAAGTTTTTCTGCACTGTGTTAGTTCTTCAGTTCATTTTGTAATATATTTGCAGTAACAAGGATACGGGTTTTTTTTCTTCTGATCTGCAAGAGACAGCTTCAGAGACCAGCTACAGATCCTTCTCCATATGCAGATAATGTGCAAAATTTAATATATTTCAGCATGAGTGGAGAAGGTCATAGAAGCGTGCCAAGAGAGAAGGGCGAGATTCACATGCAGGTGTGGAAATGATTTCTTAGTGATGACTATCACTCCCACCCACTCCTTACTGGCTTGAAAACGTACTAAAGCTTTGTTATGCAAAAACTTAAGCCCTAAGCAGGAAGAAGATCAATTGAAAGAATGAAATGAAATGAAGTGAAACACTTCACCATTGATTATTCTTGGAGCTGTTTTTTCCTGTTACTTCCTTCAGCAGTTTATGATTGATCGTTGCTTAGCTTAATAAGTGCAGAGTACTTATTTTTACTAGACAAGAGTATGACACAGGATGAGACTTGATATTGGTGCTTTCTGGGCAAAAAGAGATTAGTTTTGGCCTGCCTGTAGAAAAAACTGTAAACAATGTGGGTATTAAGGCAAACGCTATGTTATAGTAACACCCTTCCCCAAAAGTAGGCAAGTCTTGTTCTTATGCCATACAGTTCTCTGCTGTATACACACTTCTCTCCTGCAGCCCAGGATATCTTGGTTTCTCCTGTACATCAGCATGCCCTCACATACTCAGTGGTTAAAATAATCTTTCTTGCCTACTGCTCTGGCAGACTTTCTTTCTGACTTTTTATCCCCACAAATTTAACCTCATTGTCCTTAACTTCAACATCCTTCAGGATTCTTCCTCTTATCCTTACTCTGTTTTGTTTCTCATCAAGTTACTTCTGTTCCTTTCACCCTGACAGCAAAGCTAGATGCATAGATAGCATCGAGACTGAGTAAGTATCAGCAAATTATGCTTGTTCACAACTGTGGGTAGATCATGGCGAGGAGTGTATTATCATTAGCTACTTAGGCATTATTTATGAGTAAATTCCTTTGCTTCATTACCAAATACAGTCTTGCACACTTACAAACTATGTAAATGGTCTCTTACAATTTTAGGCCCTCAGGCTTAGGTTACATCATTATTCAGTGGCTAGGAAACAAAATAGGGCATGTGAATAAAATGTTTCCTCCCCATGAAAGAAGGGAGGGGAAATGAAGAATGTTTATTATAGGACAAGAAAAGGATTGTTCTCTCACTCACTCTGTTTACATATACAGCACTGTACTTCATGGAAAAAATATTTGGATTATTATAATTCAACAAGGGAGGTAAGATGAACATTCAGAAAAGAAATTTCGGGGGGGATACTGTTCAGTGATGGAAAAATGAACATAAGCTATCAGGCAGGGTACAGCTCAGTGAAAGTAGCTTTCATTGGAAGATTAGTCCTGTGCATGGTTGATGCACAAAATATATTGAATGCCTAAAATGATTCTGCCCAACCTGCACCTCTGTTATGTCATTGGCTCCCTAACTGCTTTGGCAGAAATGTGGTTTTCTGCACGCTTGGCAGTCTTCCCACTTCCTGAATGTATGTTAAACCTTCGTTCATATAATCTTATGGGCGTTAACAGTATGCCAGTAAACTTCCTTCTCATACATCTGTGCACCCGATTTTGTCTTATAATACAAAAAAATAACATTTTAGTTTTATTCTAGCCATTAACAGGTGATATTTTGATACCTTTCTGAACACTATTGTATTTTACTTCATCTAGTCATAATAAATGTTCAGAATTTACAAGTTATGTTGCAAGTAATTACATAATGTGATCTTAATAATTTAGAGAAGAACTACTCTGTTTCCTTCTATTTTATGAAAGCAAACAATACTGTATTTGTTCATAAAAGTGATAACTTGCAGTAATCGAAATACAATATAGACATACTGCCGGAAAATTATATCGGCTGAGAAGCAGGCATAAGGAGAATAGAGCCGTTTCACAATACAAGTGTTTATGCCAGTGAATGCCATGTGTTCCTTTTAAAACATTTTTAATACAATACCAAAACTGTTAGCATAGAAGGATAATTACAGTGTTACTTCAATTTGTTCTGAAAATAAATAGCCAGTACAGACAGACATTTGAGAACCATAAAAGGAACAGGAATGCGACTTCATTCCACCCTCAGATTCATCATTTAGAGGTTCTGAGCACATACATTATCTTTTGATTTTGTAGAAGTATTTAGTACAATGTTAAATAATAAATGTGTGGTCTTGAGAGTGCAGCTTTTTAAATAAAAGGTCATGAAAAGTATCTGTCACAAGGAAGAACAGATGTGTTGCTTGCTGTTGAACTCCAAAGCTCTTTGAGATATCTGTTAACCTGATTTTCGTATGACCATTTACCCAGATTCATCATATTTAGTACTTACGATGATAATATTATTTTGTATCAGCATCATTACTTCTTACCCCAATTAATCTGCATTTAACTGTTTCTCCTCACCACCAAAGATTGTTTTCCCGTCAGATCCAGACATTTTCATTAGTTAATCTTTCTAAACAGGATTGCTGCAAAAAATCAGATCCTGAAGCTTACTGTGCCTTTGTCACTCTTGTAGAAGTACAACAAAGTAGGGCAGTGGACACAAATCATCTAATACCTCTTGATGAGAGACTGAAAAACAAAGATGTTAGTATGGCCACCTGCAAATGCTAAGTCACTTCACACTTGATGGATTCAAAAGTCCTGCACCAAGGGAGCTACAGCCTGAACGCCCCAAGAAGTCCCTTCCATCCATGTGTTCTGGACTGTCACCCCACCCCCCAATCAAAATACTGGGTCAGATTTTTTATTCAAACTGAACTTGAAATAAACTGAGGCTAAAGAATCCCCTCTAATGAAATAGTTGCTTTCTAAGTACAGTCAATTATTATATATCTCAGAGAAAAAACTTTATTTAGTACTATGATTGTCAGCAAATTTCTTTCATTTTCTTGGGAAATAAAGGATTTTTTTCATATAATGATGGTTTTAAAAATGGTTTTATTTTGTAAATTTCAATAATCCTATATTTCCATTAATGATAGGTTTTTACGAAGTCTTAATTAAATTATTACTGGAATTAAAAACTACAATTTCTTCCCTCCTAGCTTCCCTTTCTCCTCTTCAAAATCCTAAGGAAGAAGAAAAGGTGACAGACTCCCCTAAAAGTCAGCAAATTCTTATCTCTAGGTGGAACTACATTTGAAAGTGAAGGATCCTTTTCTAAAAATACCCTACTCTTACATCTTTTCTGTTTGATAGATTAGGTACAGCTGATACTCACTAGTAGAGTAATTACAAAAGGAAGAGGTAGTTCTTGAGTTAGCTATGACATAAAATGCAGATCTACATAATTTAAAGGTGTCTATTTAGGTAGCTTTTGGTTGGTAATTTGTATGTGTGAGATAAAACTGTGAATCAAAGATACAAAGTCCTCTCATAAGATATAAAACAGCCTTCATGCGTATATAAACCAGCTTTCTAGCAGTAACCTTGGATGTGATGCCAAGATGTAGGACAGCAGTGAGAAAGCACAAGCAAACAAAAGAAAGTATTAGTCTGACTAACAGAAAATCATAATATGGTTTGGGTTGGAAGGGGCCTTAAAGATCATCTAGTTGCAACCCCCTGCCATGGGCAGGGATACCTGCAAAAGCACTTTTGATAACTGTTGGTATCAGACCTGCTAAATCTTAGGTACTGAGCAAAGACCCCCTCTTTTGTGCCCTTTTACTCCCTTACAGCAACTGGAGGTTGTCCAGGAGCCTTTATGTCCCTGCAGACTTTCATTTGTATCACCAGGACTCTGCAGTCATTAGGGTTTGTGTCTACAGGTTTCTTTATGTGTCTTGGACCAAAGATTTTACTGGGTACTTGGCTGCAGTCATCCTTCTAGTTCAATCTCGTCTGGCTAGCTTGAGCTGTGTGAAAAGGGAGGTTTCTTCCCTTCCAGTTGAAATTTGGCAGTGATGATGGGTGATTTGTCGCAGTCCCGTATAAAAATTAATTGCACAATTTGCATCAAATCCTATATCGAGATGTCTTCTAGTTAAACATATATATCTTTGATTCTGACATTTGTTGGTGGGTGCGCCTAAGAAGCAATTGTTCTTATTTTGTCATTCATTTATATATCATCTTCACCTAACATTTCAGTTCTGTCTCCAGACCTGTTTGCTGACTTCCTGTGGTGGATCTCATTACCTGTTTGCCAACATCTTAACCACTTACTTTTCCTGATCTTCCTGTCAGAAAATTTTACCTATCTTCAAAGACTTTCCTAGTTAAGAAGCCTAAAAAAGTTTCCCATTTTCCTCTATAGTTTCTTTTTGTCGTATGACAGTAAAATGGTCCAGGCTTATAATTTTCTGTGTCAATCACACACGACCTTGAAATGGGATTATCTGATACACCTCAGTCCTGCTGGATTCAACACAAGGCAAGTACAGAACCTGAGTCAGAATTTGCATACTGAAAGAGACATAGGTCCCTGCATTCAAGCACTCGGAGTTGGTCACTGCTTTCTCAGACCACTGTTTATGTATTGAGGCTTTCCAAAATGAAGGGAAATACTTTAATTTCTCTGTAAAGCTTAGAAGTTATAAAAAAAATAAGAAAGTTTATTTCTTATTAAGTCATCTCAAATTGAAAGTGATTAATGTTTTTCTGCCTCTGTTTTGACTTCACAGTCAAACTTCTATGTTTGGGGTTTGTCTTTTGGTTTTTTGTTCCCTCATATATGAATTTACAATTGTTAGGAAAATAATGTAACAAAGAAGCACATGAAATGTCATTATTCTGTTCTATGCATCTCTCATGGCCCCACGGCCTCAGAAAGCACACACAGCTAGAGCAAGTAGGAAGAGCTGCAACAAAGGTGATGAGAAATATGGAATAGGATTTTTCAGTTCAGAAAAAAATGACTTGAGGAGATGATTGAGGGCTATAAAGTCAGAAATACTGTGAAAAAGGTGACTACAGAATGTTTTATTCATTTTCCTCACAATGCAAGAACTAGGGCGTTGCAGGCAATTACCAAGCAAACAAACAAGAGGAAGTACATCTTCACAGTACAAATTTAAACTGTGGGACCTGTTTTATAGGATACTGTATGGACCTGGTGTTTATACTGGCTCAAAAAGAGTTTAGACAAAATGAGTTGGGTTGGACCTAGTAATGGCAATTAAACACAAAAGTCTCTAACTCAGAGAGCCTCTAAGCCAGTGGTCATTGAAACTTTCTGTACTTTTTTTTTTGCTTATGTGTGTTTCTTAGGCATTGGTGCCAGCCATACTGACAGAGACAATATTGAATAATTGGACCTTTTCCTTTTTCCCGATATGGCCATTTTTATTTTCTTGTGTTTTGTCCATATTTGTCTCTGGTGTGGGGAATTAAAAAAGCAGTCTGATTATTAGACTATATGGATGCTGAGGACCAGAAGTTTGTGTGATTTATCCAGCATGGCAGATTCAGCTCTTTAAAGAAACAGCTCTTGTTTCCTCACTCTGAAGACTTCATCTAATAAAAGTTTTATCTGACTTTTTGCAAAAGTCTGAGTAGCTCATATCAAAGCTGGTTTTCATTATCCCAGTTAAACAGCCTCACATTGCGTTAAGCTGTGTGTTAAGATGTGATTAAAGACAAAGCTATTTGTCTTTAATCCTGTTTAAGAATACTTATCTTTCCCCCAAGAGCAATACTCTAACCATGATCTTAGTTTATTTATAAAAAATTTTAAGGCAAATAGGTGCATAAGTCAGCTGATTTTTATGCTTACCTGACATACTTCTATGAAACCTCAAATGTGATCTACAGAGGTTCATGGAGTAACTCCATATTTGCACAGGTGTAAGCAATGGCAGGAGGTGGCCCCATGTCTTTAGTAGACATAGGCACCAACAGTTTAGCTATGCAGTCTGTATCTGTCTGTTATATATCACATAGAACAGAGTAAAATAAGGTTTAAATTCAAATGTAAAACTTTCTCTAAATATTTACAGGAAAAAAAATGTTCGCATATGGTCATTTGTCACATTTGTGAGAACAAAATGAGAACATTTTTCCTCTTTTTCATGCAAACAGGACTGTACTCACCTATATATTAAATGACTCTGAGTCTAAAGATATTCCCCAAACTAAACACAAAGATATTAAGATTATTAGACATGGTGCGACTGAACGAGGGTAGCATATAGAGAAAATTAGAACAAGTTTATTAACTAAACTATATTAAAACATTAACTAGAGACCCACATAGTAAAATTAAGAAAAAAGTCAACTATCTTTGACGCACTACATAATAGGCAGACTTTAAAAAACTGTATTCAAATAACTCATTTGCATTAGTGGGTTGCTTCAATTCTAATTGAATTTTGTAGAGCTCTCTAAACAAGAATGCTGGTGCAGAATCCTGATGAAAGTCTGACATTTGTTAAATCCACAAAAGATTATTTTAGAAAGTAACAATAGCCAGTATTCATACAGAAAGGAAAAAAAAAAGAATTTTAATTAACAAAATGTGTATCTATTTTATTTTGTTTCTGAAACAAAAGGAGCGGAGTAGGGGGGGAAGAAATAAGAAAAGAATTATTGGCTTGACTTTTAGGGGTCTGAGAACCCAGAGTTCCTGACAGAACCCTCCAAAAGAAGTGGGAGGGAGAGTTTCTTAGCTCCTCTGCAAAATAGCCTATGTACTATTCAGCTGAAATTTATGGAGAAAGACTTTAAAGTCATATATTTTTTATAAAGAACTTAGTTATATTGATTTTTTTGGGGGTTATTTTTAGCATATCATTTATATATAAGAATATTTCAAATTAAATGTATGTTGTCCATGTGGTATGGCAAACACATAGACTGTTGTCCTGATTGCTTTTTTCAGATCATCATCAACTCCTACACGTTCTGCAGTATAAAATCATTTAAATATGATATAGATACAAGTGTGTGCGAAAAAAACACAAGTAAGCAATTATATATATGTATGTGTGTGTGTATTCTTATATATGAATATAAATATACATGTGCATAGGGAGAGGCACACAAGTGTGTACTACAAAGGAGTAGTAGTAGGCAGCGTAGGTAGGCACGTCCGTCTGGACTGGGAGGTGGGAGGCAACCTGCCTGTCTGGTCTATCTGTAAATTGGCCCATGGACTTCTGGGTGGGTAAGTCAGAAGAAGTTGTATGTTGTACCACTGTGCACTTTGTTGAGTTTAAAACTTGATGTGCCAAAAAGGTTTGAGAACCTCTTTTACATAGCTGGCAGTCACCAGCAGTATCAGATGTTGGGGTTTCTGTCGTCTCTAGGTCTGGTTCTATTGCTTTTGTGGCAGTATGTAGCTCCTAATTGAGTCCATTGGTTTTCTATTTAAAACTAGACTCCTACTTTTAATATGCAGAAGTGAAATTAGATGAATCGTGGTGCATGTCAGTGCCACACAGCATAGCAGGGTGAGAAATACCTGAGCTGACTCCAGACAAACAAGTGACATATGCTGTAATACTATTTAGCCAGCCTCCCAGTATTGATGTAGTTTCCAGTACCCAAGCTGGGGCTGAAGTACCAGCTCTGTTGTGCTGCGTAAGTAAACACATTATGTCATGCAGCATGAACTGTTCAGATCTTTTTTTTTCCCTTTCTTTTTAGTTAGAGAGTCGAGTCTCTTCTCTAATCCAGAGAAACACCTTTGCACTTAGATGAGTCACCACTAGCAATGGGGAGTGCTGTGACCCTTGAAAAAGAATACAATTGCTCAATTACTGTATTTTGTACCGTTAAATGGAGCACTCTTTATTAGAAATATACCAGTGTTGTTTTTTATTTAAAATGGCTAATACAAGGAGATAAAGAAAACGGCACATGTTTCACTTTCCCTTCCATTGAGGAGATCATAGTCCTCGCTTCAGTAAGCCAGTCTGAATTTACACTAGGGAAATGGAAATTGGTACAAACTATCTCTTAATATATATAGGTAGGCAAAGATTAGTATGGTGTTATTTGCTAATACATTTGAAATATTGTATGCTGATGGAGATTATCCAGATAGCAGGAGGTTTGTGCTGCTGACTTACTGGGCATGGTGTAAATTTGGTGCCATTTCTTTCTATTCTGCAGCCTGTGTTTTTTTAACTCCTGTGCCTTTCAAACAGTAAGCTCTCTTGAGCAAAAACTCAAACTATGAGTTCATACAATGTCTTCTATATTCAGGGCCAAGCTTTCTTGGTTTTATAGCATTATCATTTTGCAAATGTTGACTAAATATGACAGCAAAAAGTAGCCAGCTGAAGCTAAAGGACCAATATTTTGAAATACAGACAGACAGCAAATACAGCATAATCCAAGAAAAATTGATCAAAATTGTGAACATTATTCACAGGTGCATGCTCACAGGTGGTTTTGCAGATGAACAAAGTGGCTTGAGTTTGACATCTATTATATCTCCCTCACATCTTTTATTTTCAGTCATTTACAGTTTAGGGGACAGCCTAAACTATATCTGAAAGATATTGAACCACGTATCTGAGGGAGCTTTGGAAAGTATGATATTTTTAGGTCATCTTGGATGGAACACCTTCCTAGCTGGAGAAGTCAATTTTATTTCTTAAAGGGCAATGTAAGTGAAGAAGCTAAAGTTGTTCAGCATTTTGCAGGATCCAACACAGATCATGCATGGGGCCAAATTTATATCAGCACATCTGATATGTAATCAGTATTAGCTAGTGCTAGTTCAAGTAGTAACAACAGTATTAGTAGTAATACCATACCAGTCTAGGGGATTTTTCTGCTTTCTCTGTGTTATTCTCAGTCCTTAAATAGGAAATTGTGAAAAGACGCCCAGTGAGGCCCTACATATAATCCTATGTGAGTGAAAAGTTTCTACGACTTTCAGGTATACACACCAATTAAAACTTGACATATGGTGTTTTGAATTCTGTTTGAACTCATTAATATAGTGATAGCGTGGCTACTGGCTTTTGAACAGCTAATTTATTTCATAAGTTATTTGTAGCATAGTGACTCTGAAGCCAAATAAGTTGTTTGGCAAGATAACTTCATATTTTGTACCTGCAGTCCAATTCCTGTCTGGCAGTTTTAAATCTGTAGCAGTGTCATATCTGAGAGAAATAGGCTTCTGCTGTATTGCAGCATTAAAAATTCAGAGGGATGGTCTCTGGCACTGAATCCAGTTGGCACAGAGTTACCCAAATCCATACTGTGATACTCTCCTACCCTCCAAAACAGCCTTTCGTAAGTGATTTCTGGCCCATTTCAACTCTTGAACCAGGACTTTATTGGAGGTGCTCTAGAGCTTCAAGCCAATACCGTGCTAAAAACTCTTCTAAAAATGTAGCAGGAAAATGTGCACCAGAATGTGCCTTGATATTGTATTTACTCATGTAGACATAGTTGTGGATTACCAGAATAAAAACGAATGATAGAGAAAAATAAAGTTGTTTTTCATCAGCAATGGCATTTTGGGATTCATGTGATTGTGTGATCATGGCTGAAGAGACACTGCTATGATTCAAACACCATGGAAATAAGAGCAGTGTAATGACAACAGCACATGTTTCTCTGCCAGAAATACAAACGGCATGAAAACTTACAAAATAAAACTAAAATTTGCAATTTTGTCAGTTTAACGTGACATCAGTAGATAAAAATATATGTCTTTCTTCTTGGTCATTAAGACTTTGCTTGGAGAGTATTTTCTATGGTTATTTCTGGATGGATCCCAGTGCCCACCAACTGACTCATATTCTAGTCAGTGAGTTTAGAGCTGACCATTAAAATTAAAGTGTTTCATTAGTGAATTCAATTCTCTGAATCCTCTAAATCCCTTGTAAAATCCTCATTAAGACTTAAAGCAGTCACACCACTTAAATTTGCACCTGTAAGAAGTGAAATTCATGACCTCATTAAAAAGGTGTGGCTTCCACTGACATTCTGGCACTGTCAGGCGTCCAGAGATTCCCACCTGCCAGGCAGCACTAACTGTAAGGGTGTAAGTGGAAGCAAGGGTGGCTGATGAGTGGAGCTGGTTACCTGTGGACTACACAGTGCAGGTGATTTGAAAGAGCATGATTTACAAACTAGGTGTGACAAGTCTCTGCGGGCTTTGTATAGCAGAAGAAGCCTCAGAAAGCCATTGTCTGGTTGTTCTGCACTGAAATAATGTACAGGACTGTGGCATATGCTGTTTCCAATAAATGTAGTCTGTGATCTCAAGCAAACCAGATAACCTAATAGGCACAGAACTTTGCAAAATCATCCCCGCTTAATATACATTAACCTTCTACAGGTTATGTCAAAATTACATTACAGACCTGCAAGACAAATGTCTCTTTACAGTGCTGACATTTGGACTCACCAAAGCTTTCACCACTTGATGATAATGTAATACTCTCATGCAGCAAACATATCGAACCAGACCTGAATTGTAGCAGCAGTGTCCTCTCTAGACATTGCAGTCCTTGAGTGCAGAGAACAGCGTGTGACAGGCACATACCTTGCTCTCCATCCTGTTGTTTTCATTTGTCATTTTCACATGTTGTTTGCAAAACACATTTCATCTCAGTAGGGATTTTTTTGAACTTTTTTTCTGGAATAATACAAGCGTTAAGATCACAGGGTGCTTTTGCACAGTGTGTCTTCTTAAGTAACATCAGCAGACTGCTGCATCAACCCAGGTGCACTGACTGGGCGCTCTCATTGTGCTCTGCAGGCTGCTAAAGTGC
Source organism: Limosa lapponica baueri (assembly GCA_002844005.1). Classification (NCBI taxonomy): domain Eukaryota; kingdom Metazoa; phylum Chordata; class Aves; order Charadriiformes; family Scolopacidae; genus Limosa; species Limosa lapponica. Next base: position 83,454 of record KZ505954.1, on the reverse strand, counting down.
CAATAGCTCTGCACTGGTTTTGTCCCTTCTGTACTGAAGACTGAACTATAGAGGGAAACAAATCATGTTTCATGAAGTTACAGTTTCAGAAACTGATTACGTTGTCCTCATCTAAGATGCCTTGAAAACCTTCAGTGGAGTGAGTACGCAGGCAGCCGAAATAATAAGATTTGAGAGTATACGTGAATAGCTGCAGCTTGTTTCTAAGCTCATGGGTCTGATGAATTATAAAGAAGGTTACTCTCAGAAACAAAACAGTGGATTAGAATCTAAATAGAGAGAGCAGATAGTCTCCATGTATGCATTTAAAAAAAAAAAA